>BOPN01000393.1:207985-232985 GCA_017312705.2 Penaeus japonicus | reverse complement strand
CTCTCTTCTCTTTCCGTTCCTTTCCGTTCCTTTCCCTCTCCCTCTCTTTCCCTTCTCTTCACTTCATTTTTTTTCTTTTCCTTTCTTTACCTCTCGTCTCCTCCTCCTTGGGCTACCAAAGTCCCCTAATCCCTTGCTTCCTTTTTAAATTCTTTCCTCACTTCCCTTCTTCGTACACACTTCGTTTCCTTATCTACCATTCTCTCTTTCTTTCTTTCTTTCTTTCTTTCTTTTTTTTCTCTCACTCTCTCTCTCTCTCCTCCTCCTCCTCCTCCTCCTCCTCCTCCCTCTCCTCCTCCTCCTCCTCCTCCTCCTCCTCCTCCTCCTCCTCCTCCCTCCTCCTCCTACTCCTACTCCAACTCCTCCTCCAGCCTCTTCTTCCTCCCTTCTCCCTCCTCCCTCCTCCCTCCTAAACCTCGAAATCCTCCTCCTCATCCCTCTCCTTTTGCTTCTCCTCTTTCCCTCCCTCCTCCTCCTCCTCCTCATCATCATCATCCTCATTCCTCTCCTTTTGCTTCTCTTCTTTCCCTTCCTTCCTCCTCCTCCTCCCTCTCCTCCTCCTCCTCCTCCTCCTCCTCCTCCTCCTCCTCCTCCTCCTCCTCCTCCTCCTCCTCCTCCTCCTCCTCCTCCTCCTCCTCCTCCTCCTCCTCCTCCTCCCCCTCCTCATTTACACTCCCCCAACCCTCTTCCGAGAACCACTGCTGCTTCTGAAGGGCTTTAGGGGGCTTCTTCCTCCTCCACTACGCCAGCAGGAGAGGGAAGGGAAGCAGAGGGGATAGGGTTAGTTGCCGGGATATGGGGGGGGAGATTATTTTTATGCTATTTTTTTTTTTTAATCTTTCGGTTTGTCCTCTCCTTTTCTCTGTTCTTTTATTCTCTCTCCTCTCTCTCTCTCTCTCTCTCTCTCTCTCTCTCTCTCTCTCTCTCTCTCTCTCTCTCTCTCTCTCTCTCTCTCTCTCTCTCTCTCTCTCTCCTCTCTCTCTCCTCTTTCTATTTTTTTCTCTCTCCTCTCTTTCTATTTTTTTCTCTCTCCTCTCTTTCTATTTTTTTCTCTCTCCTCTCTTTCTATTTTCTCTCTCTCTCTTCTCTTTCTCTCTCTCTTCTCTCTCTCTTCTCTCTCTCTTCTCTCTCTCTTCTCTCTCTCTCTCTCTCTCTCTCTCTCTCTCTCTCTCTCTCTCTCTCTCTCTCTCTCTCTCTCTCTCTCTCTCTCTCTCTCTCTCTCTCCTCTCTCTCTCTCTCTCTCTCTCTCTCTCTCTCTCTCTCTCTCTCTCTCTCTCTCTCTCTCTCTCTCTATCTCTCTCTCTCTCTCTCTCTCTCCTCTCTCTCTCTCTCTCTCTCTCTCTCTCTCTCCTATCATTCTCACTTTCTCTCCCTCTCCCTCTCCCTCTCTAGATCCCTTATGATCCAATGCCATTATTAGCATACACACATGCAATGAAAGACGAGCGAAAGCAGTTGCGGAAAGAAGAAAGAGCGACTGAAATCGGTGTCTGCATGACAATCGATATCGCTCCACAAGCCATCCAGTTGAGAGACAGGTGGTGTCCACAGGTCATGCATGCACTCAGCGGTGTGTGGAAGAGAGCCTTGACTCATCGTGGTGTTCCTCCCCCCCCCCCCCGTTCCCCCTCCTCACTCCCCCTCCTCACTCCCCCATCCCCATCCAGTTCTCCTGCCTATCCCCTCCCCCCTATGTATGTTGTCTCCCTTCCCCCTCCCTCTCCCCTCCTCTTTTCTTCCCTTTTTCTCCCTCTCCTCTTTTCTTCTCCTTCTCTTCTCCCTTCCCTTATTGTTTCCTTATTCTCTCCTTCTTGTTTCCTTTCCTCTCCTCATCATCCCCTTCCTCCTCTTCATCCTATTCATCCCCTTTCTCCTCTTCAGCCCCTTCCTCCTCTTCAGCCCCTTCCTCCTCTATCTCCCCTTCCTCCTCTTCCTCCCCTTCCTCCTCTTCATCCCCTCCCTCCTCTTCCTCCCCTTCCTCCCCTTCCTCCCCTTCCTCCTTCCCCTCCCCTCCTCCCCCCTCTCAGCACCCCTCCCCCTCCCTGGGTTTGTCCTCCCGCCCTCCCTTCGGCTTCTTCCAGGCGGGCGGGCGGGACTGGGTAGCTGAAGACGCTCCCTGTGGTACGGTTATGTCGAGTTCTGGGAGGGGGGAGTCGAGTTTGCTTTTTATCTCTCTTCTTCTACACTTCTTTTTCTTCTTCTTCTTTTTTTTCTTCTTTTTTGTCCTTTTTCTTCTTTATTTTCTTCTTTTTTTTCTTCTACTTTTTCATGTTTTTCTTCTTCTCTCTTCTTTTTTCTGTCTTCTTCTTCTTCTTCTTCTTCGTCTTCTTCTTCTTCTTTCTTCTTTCCTCTTCTTTCTTCTTCTTTTTTTCTTCTCCTGCTCGTTATCGTTTTTGGATTTTATGTGTTTGTCGGTGTCTCAGTCACTCTTTTATTTTCTCTCTCCCTTCCTCCTCTCCTCTCCTCTCCTCTCTCCCTCCCTTTTCCTCCTACCCCCTCTCTCTCTCTTCTTCCCTCCGTCTTCCTCTCCCCCTAAATCTACCTTATTCTGCCTCTTTTCCTCTTCTCCTCTCTCCCCTCTTCCCACCACACCCACCCCGCCCCCATCTCCATCTCCCCAAGCACTTAAAGCCCCCTAAAGCCCCCCCTGAAGCCCCCCCCCCAACCTAACCCAGCCCGTGTGTCTTCTGAATAGTAAATATTACGACATGTGATATTACTTCATTGAGAATTAGGAGGGGAAGGGGGTATCAGGGAGGAATAGGGGAGGAGAGAGAGAGAGAGAGAGAGGGAGGGATAGAGGAGGAAGAGAGAGAGCGAGGGAAAAGAAGAGAGGGAGAGAGAGCGAGGGAAAAGAAGAGAAGGAGAGAGAGAAAGAAAGAAAAAGAAAGAAAGAGAGAAAGAAAGAAAGAAAGAGAAAAAGAGAGAGAGAAACGAATAGAATGTGTGAGTTGGGAGGCGATGAGGAGGAGGAGGGGAGAGAAGGGGGAAGGGAGGGAGGGGGGGAGATTGAGGAAGTGGGCGATTATGGCCCTCGGGGAGATGAAGATGGGCGGGATGGAGATGTGTGTCGCGCGTTGGCCACGGCAGCATCCAAGCGCCTCCGCGTTATTACCGTACGTCAGGAATGTCACAGAGAGGCGACGGCGAGATGGGATTGCAACGTTCTTGCACCTCGTTGCGTAATCTCTTGTTTATTATTATTATTGTTGTTGTTGTTGTTATTTGGTGTTGTTGTTGTTCGTTGTTGTTGTTATTTGTATTGTTTTGTTGTTGATTTGTTGTTATTGATAATGGATCGACGAGATCGCCGTTTATCTCGTCTGTATTTTTGTTGTCGCGTTCGTGGTTTGTGATTCTCTCTCTCTCTATCTATCTCTCTTTCCCTCTCCCATTCACTCTCTATCTTTCTTCCTCTCCCAATCACTCTCTCTCCCTCTCTCTCTCTCTCTCTCTCTCTCTCTCTCTCTCTCTCTCTCTCTCTCTCTCTCTCTCTCTCTCTCTCTCTCTCTCTCTCTCTCTCTCTCTCCCATTCACTCTCCCTCCCTCCGTCTATCTATCTCTCTCTCTATCCTTCCCTCCCCCTCTCCCCTTCTCCCCCTCTCTTCCTATCTCCCTATATTCCCATCTTCCTCTCTCCCTCCCTCCCCCCGTCGTTTCAGTCCGAGAGGCCGACGAGAAAGAAGAAGGAACTACAGAAACGAGTCGATAGGATTATTTGCAATGTATTTTAGGCTCTTGCAGAGATGCAATGCAGATCGTTTCCGCAATACCAGAAACAACATTGGCGGGTTCCGTGTTTTAAAAGGTTCTCTCTGTTGCAAGGGCTTTTCTGCAATCGGGTTTGGCTTCTCTTTTCTTTCTTTCTTTTCTTTCTTTTTATTTTTTTATTTTTTTTATTTCTCTGTTACGTTGGGAGGCGAGCATTGTTAGTCTCTCGGGTTTGGAACAAATGTTTTGATGTGCACGTGGTTCGTTGTTTCTTCTTCTTTCTTTTTTTCTTCTTTTTCTTTCTTTTTCTTTCTTTTTCTTTCTTTTTCTTCTTCTTTGTATTATTCTTTTTCTTCTTCTTCTTCCTTTCTTTCTTTTTCTCCTTCTTCTTATTCACTTCTTACTTTTTCTTCTTCTTATTATTATTATCTTTATTCTTATTCTTATTCTTATCTTTTTTTATGGTTGATTCTGATACTATATTGTGTGTGTGTGTGGGGAGGGAGAATATTACTTTTTTTTCTGTAGATGGCTAATCCTGTCTAGGCCTGTTTGTTTATGCTTCCTTGCAAGGAATAACATTATTGTGAAGTGGAATTTTAAAATAAAATGCCAGTGTGATTCATACGCGCATTATCTCCTTATTCTCTTACTGATGCTATCACTCACACTAAAAGGTACAGAAACATGGCATTGTATATTTATGGGCGTCGTCGAATATGTGAATTTATGCGTGTGCGTTTGTGTGTACTTGTTTATAAATTGGTGTTAGAGGGGGAGAGAGAGAGAAAGAGAAAGAGAGACTTTTGACTTTGACAAGTTTATTGAGACAAGTGAGAGAGAGAGAGAGAGAGAGAGAGAGAGAGAGAGAGAGAGAGAGAGAGAGAGAGAGAGATAGTGTATGTGTGTGTATGTGTCCCAGTATCCGCGTGTCTGTGCTTATAAACCGGTGTATGACAGCGTAATTGTGATGCGTTCCAGGATTATCCGCATATCCAAACAGCTGGAAACACGAGCAGGAAGCCCCGGGGATTTTCAACCGTCAGCACCACGCTCAATGCACGGGACACTTTCACCATACAAGTGACGCGTGACACTGGTCTGTCTCCCCCCCTACCCCCTCTCCTACCTCCATTCCTACCCCCTCCCCTTCTCCTTCACGCACCCCAGTCCCACTCCCTCTCCTTTCCTCCTCCTCCTCCTCCTCCTCCTCCTCCTCCTCCTCCTCCACTTCCCTCTACCTCTACTCTATGTGGGGGAACGAGTATGAGAGAGAGGAAGGGAGAGAGAGAGAGACAGAGAGAGGCAGGTGTGTCCGTTTTTTCATTGTGAATAGGAAAAGAGTATGAGAGAGAGAGAGAGAGAGTGTGTGTGTGTGTGTGTGTGTGTGTGTGTGTGTGTGTGTGTGTGTGTGTGTATGTGTTTGCGTGCGTGCGTGCGTGCGTGCGTGCGTGCGGCTTTGCCCCTTATGCGGAGGTTGAGATTGGAGCGTGGGGGGTCGAAGGGGTAGGAGGGGAGGGGGGAGGGTCGCTTAAGTGGGCAGGCAAGGCGGTCGAGTTTGTTTTTCAATCTGCTAAGCAATTGCTGTCGCGAGAGAGAGAGGGGGATTGTGGACCTGATTGTTGTTGTCGCGGGCGTGGGTGGCACCTATTTTAGACGAGGAGGGAGTGGGGGTGGGGGTTAGAGGGTGAGGGGTCTTTGGATGTCGATGGGGGGGGGGAAGGTCTGATGTTGATTATGTTGTTGTGAGCGGTGGTGCAAGGGCGATGTTGTGTTGTTGTTGTTGTTATTGTTATTGATTTTGTTATTGATTGTATGGAGGGTTGTTTATGTTGGGTCTATTGATTTTCCTTGTTGCTAAGCATTCGCTCTCTTGTCTGTTGTTGTTATTATATTCTCTCTCTCTCTCTCTCTTTCTTTCTCCCTTTCTCCCTTTCTCCTTCGCTATCTATTTATCTATCTATTTACATTTTTGCATACTTGTATATGCATCATCATCATACATTATCAACACCGCCACCTTTATTATCACCATTTCATCACCACTCTATCCCTCATCATCATCATCATCATCATCATCCTACCACCATCATCAATCATCACCACCATCATCTATCATCACCACCATCATCAATCATCACCACCATCATCTGTTATCACCATCATCTATCATCATCATCTTCATCATACATCATCATCATACACTCTCACGAGTTTGTTGCTTCCGCCTAGGTAGAGAGATGGCTTTGCCTCCAGCGGCCTTGACTCGGGCGTGGGAGAAAAGGGTTAACAGGGCGTAGGACTTAGGTTTGGATCGCCACGTGGTTTACCTTGTAGCCCTCTCACCCCCCCTCCCATCCCCCTCCTCCCATCCCCCTATACTCTTATCCTTAGCCTTATCCTCACTCTTACCCTTATCCTTATCCTTATCCTTATCCTTACCCTTACCCTAGTCTTCACGCCCTCTGTTTTGTCCTTGTTTTTTTCTTTCTAAGCTCTTCTTTATTGGGGGGAGGGGGCTGCGGGAGTGGGGGGGTGACAGTTTGACTGGTACTTCGGGTTTGTGTCGTACATCTTTGTTTTTTTTTCTTCTGTTTGTTGTCTATTTTATTAATTTTTATTTTATTTTTATTTGTGTATTTCTTTTAAATGTGTGTGTGTGTGTGTGTGTGTGTGTGTGTGTGTGTGTGTGTGTGTTTGATCAGCAAAAAGCGCATACATTCCATAGCGCCCCCACCACATACACGTACACAGACAAATGCACACATACACACATACACCCACGCACTCGCGCACCCAAGTACGATATTGACGTTGTACCTTGAGTACATTTACCGGCAGAAAAAAACATCAATAAACGCACCAAAGGCAAAGAGTGTTTATAGAAGAACATAGTCGGAGCTAGGGAATGCGGAGGAGGGAGGGGGGAGGTGGGGGGGGGAGGGTAAGGTGGGCTGGGGTGGCCGAGGGGACGGACGGAAGTTGGCCGGTCGTCATGGCAACGTTAGCTCGCGCAAGGTGCGTACTTCGGTCGGGACGGCGGCTATTACTATGCATATCTGTGGCGCTGCAACATCTCGGGGAAATGGATGGTGGGGGGAGGAGGAGGAGGAGTGGGAGGGGGAGGGGAAGGGGAGGGGGAGGAGGAGGAGGGGAGGGGAGGGGAGGGGGAGGAGGAGGAGGAGGAGGGGGAGGGGAGGGGGAAGAGGAGGAGGAGGAGGGAAGGGAAGGGAAGGGAAGGGAAGGGAAGGGAAGGGAAGGGGAGGAGGAGGGGGGGGAGGAGGAGGAGGGAGAGGGAGAGGGAGAAGACCCGAAAGGTAGGAAGTAATTTAGAGAAGGGAGGGAATGGAGGGAGGGAGGATATGGAGAGGAGAAGGCTAAGAGTGGGTAGGGAAGGAGGAAATAAGGAAAGGGTATTACTAGAGTTTTCGCAAGGGGAAAGGGACAGATAGATTGGTAAAGGGAGATAGGGAAGGGAGAAGAAACTAGAAAAGAAGATAATGGGATGCCAATCAAGGGACATTGACCTACACAGAGCTCGTGCACGAAAGCATTGCGCAGAACGCGCGGCACCCATGCGTGTTGGAGAAGGAGGAGGAAAATGAAGAGGAGGAAGAAGAGGAGGAAGAAGAAGAAAAAAAAGAAGAGGTGGAGAAGGAGGAGGAAGAAGAAGAAGAAGAGGAAGAGGAAGAGGAAGAGGAAGAGGAAGAGGAGACAAGGGTGGAGCAGAAGTAGGAGAAGGTGGAGGAGATGGTGGTGGTGAAGTAGGTGAGGGCGGAGGTGAAGGAGGAGGAGTAGGGGATGGAGGAGGAGAAGGAGGAGGAAGCGAGGCAACTCCCACGGTCATCCTCCTTCCTCCCTTTCTCCCTCCTCCCTCCCCTCCCTCACTCTCACCCTCTCTCTCTCTCTCTCTCTCTCTCTCTCTCTCTCTCTCTCTCTCTCTCTCTCTCTCTCTCTCTCTCTCTCTCTCTCTCTCTCTCTCTCTCTCTCTCTCTTTGTCTCTCTCTCTCTCTTTGTCTCTCTCTCTCTCTCTCTCTCTCTCTCTCTCTCTCTCTCTCTCTCTCTCTCTCTCTCTCTCTCTCTCTCTCTCTCTTCCTCTCTCTTCCTCTCTCTTCCTCTCTCCCTCCCTCCCTCCCTCCCTCCCTCCCTCCCTCCCTCCCTCCCTCCCTCCCTCCCTCCCTCCCTCCCTCCCTCCCTCCCTCCCTCCCTCCCTCCATCCCTCCCTCTCTTCATCACCTCTCTCTCTCTTTATTTCTCGGCGCCCGAGCAACCATCCTGAAGCAGCGGTGTTCGGGGGCGGTGCGGGGGTGCTTGGGGGCGGTGGGCGGGTCCTTCGGGTTGATCGCGCCCCTGGGGTTTTGGTGGCCGCCTTATCGTTTTTTTGTTTTTTTTTTCATCTTTATTTTTCTCAACTTCCACTCTTTTTTCTTCTTATTCCTCTTGCTCTTCTTCTTTTTCTTCCCACTCCCGTCCTCTTCTTCCTTTCTACTCTTCTTCCTCCTCCTACTCCTCCTCCTCATCATCAACGTCTTCGTATTCGTCTTTATCAACATTTTCACTCCCTCCTTCTTCTCCTCCTCCTTCCCATTCCCTTCCAATTACCTTCCTTCCTCTCTCCCTCCTCCCCTTTTCTCCATTCCTCACCCACCCCTCCACTACCTCTCCGATGCCCCCCCCCCACCTCCCTATCCAGCAATCACAAGAAGCATTATAGAGGCAGTCGAGATGGAGAGATCGGCGTTGATAACAGGAACCCCATCTGCCTCTCTCTCTCTCTCTCTCTCTCTCTCTCTCTCTCTCTCTCTCTCTCTCTCTCTCTCTCTCTCTCTCTCTCTCTCTCTCTCTCTCTCTCTCTCTCTCTCTCTCTCTCTCTCTCTCTCTCTCTCTCTCTCTCTCTCTCTCTCTCTCTCTCTCTCTCTCTCTCTCTCTCTCTCTCTCTCTCTCTCTCTCTCTCTCTCTCTCCTCTATCTCCATCTACCCCCCCCCTCTCGTTTCTCACTCTCTCTCTCTCTCTTTCTCTCTCTCTCCGTCTCTCTCTGTCTCGCCCTGACGGAGGAAGATGATGAGGCGGCCATACGGGGGGGGGGGGTGAAGATAAGAGATAGAAGATAATTGAAAAGGAATGAGGACGGCAAGTGGAAAAAAGATTGGACGATTCGAGAGTCGGTCAGGAAAGGGGGAGGAGAGGATGGCGAATGAGTGGGGAATCCATTATGTAATGTGAATGTGATCTATAGATATATGAAGATATAGCATGGATATAGATATGTGTAGATGTGAAACTAGAAATATGATAAAAAAAATGATAATATAATAGTATGAATATTGATATGTATAGATACGGAATATAAATATGATGCATAGATATAAAATTATTGTGTGGATATAGATATGTAAATATATGAAAATAAAAATATGGTATATGGTTTGGTTTGGATATAGATATGTATAGATATTAAATAAAGATAGAAATAGAAGATACATATGATTCTATGAAATGTATACGATATATATGTATTTTTTAAATATGTAATTATATTAAACGTATAAAAGAAGGAAAGAGGGGAAGATGCAAAAATTCGAGTACAGATTAGAGTAGGAGAGTGAGGAAAAGTGGAGGGTATTAGGGAAAGGAAGGAAGAAAATTGGAGAGAAAAGGAATGGAAGGATACAAGGAAAGATAGATGCTGGAATGGTCATATGTAGGCCTCCCCCCCCATCACCCCCTCTCCCCTCAGAGGAACCCACATCTCCCGATAATAAAAAGATTCTCCCAGGGGTGAGGGAAGGAGGGAGCAGGGGGGGAGGTTCGACAAATCCGATATTTATTTTCTGAAGGTGTGGTGCCGGACCCCCCCCCCACATCTGTGTGTGTGTGTGTTTGTGTGTGTGTGTGTGTGTGTGTGTGTGTGTGTGTGTGTGTGTGTGTGTGTGTGTGTGTGTGTGTGTGTGTGTGTGTGTGTGTGTACCTATGTGTACATGCGTGTGTGAACTAGGAAGACCGTTCCCCTTGTTGTCTTTCCCCCCTTGACCTTTGAGTGTGTGTGTGTGCTTGGAAGGGGTTCTGGCCTAAGGTCATGGGAATGGGGTCGGGAGGAGGATTAAGGTGATAGGGGGGGAGGGGGGGTAATAGTCCCCGGGCAACGCAGGCAATCCAGGCAGGGATGACTCTGACTGCTCTTCCGGCGGGGGGAGGGGGGGGGGGCAACATAATTCGGTTGTTTAGCAACTCGGGGCTCAAGTGAAGAGTGATAAGATGGGTGTCGAACAATTTTTATTTTTTGTTATTGTTATTATTTGTGTTGACATTGCTATTGTTGTTGTTATTGTTATTATTGTTGTTGTTGTTGTTGTTGTAGATTTTGTTGTTCGTTTGCTGATGTTACCGCTGTCTTTATCAGTATTATTATAGGTTAATTAGACTATTGCAATGCCCTCTCTCTCTCTAGATTCATCCCTCCCTCCCTCTCCCCCAACCACCCTCTCTCTCTTTCTCTCTTTCTCTCTTTCTCTCTTTCTCTCTTTCTCTCTTTCTCTCTCTCTAGATCCATCCCTCACCCCCTCTCTCCCCTCTCTCGCTCTTTCTCTCTTTCTCTAGCTAGATCCATCGCTCCTCCCAACCACCTTCTCTCTTTCTCTCTCTCTTTCTCTCGCTCTCTTTCCCGACTTCAAAGGAGCAATCTCTGGTCCGCCGCGTTGAGTACTCTCCCGGCAAGAGGTTGATCATGGTGCTGAGACGAGGCTCGGAAAGGAGAGAGAGAGAGAGAGAGAGAGAGAGAGAGAGAGAGAGAGAGAGAGAGAGAGAGAGAGAGAGAGAGAGAGAGAGAGAGAGAAAGTGGGGGGGTAGATGGAGAGAGAGCGAGAGGGGTGGAGGGATGGAGGGAGAAAGGAAGAAAGGAGGAGAGAAGTAGGAGGGTAGAGGGGGAAGGGAGAGGAAAGGGAGGGAGGAGAGGAGAAAGGGAGGCATCAAGGCCAAGGAGGAGGAAAGGGGGAGACATGAAGAGGAGGAAGGGGTGAGGAGAAGGAGGAGGAAGGTTGAGAGGAGGAGGAGGAGGAGATGCAAAGGTAGGGGAAGAGGTAGGGAGAGGTAGAGGGACGGTGGGGGAGGAGGGAATAAAGGAAGGAAGGAGGATGAGCAGAAGCAGCATGTAAGGAGGATGAAGGAGTAGATAGCGATGTGCAAGGGAGGAGGAGGAGGAGGAGGAGGAGATGATGGGAGGAGGGAGGAGTGAGATAGAGGCGTCGGAGCGTGAGGTAAGAGTTTGTTGAAGAATAAGAAAGCCTTCCAGAGTCATTCCACACTTCATGCGCGTCCGCGAGGGTGAGAGCATAATATATGGGAATGAGTCAAGCGAATTGAGTTTCAAAGATGGAAACGCACACAGAGAGGGGGAGGGGGGGGGAGGGAGGGAGACAGAGGGAAGGAGGAAGGAAGGAAGGAAGGAAGGAAGGAAGGAAGGAAGGAAGGGAGGAAGGGGGAGAGAGAGGGGAAGGGGGGAAGAGAGAGGGAGGAGGGAGGGGGGGAGGAAGGAAGGGGGAGAGAGAGAGGGAGGGGTGGAGGAAGGGGGAGAGAGAGAGGGAGGGGTGGAGGAAGGGGGAGAGAGAGAGGGAGGGGTGGAGGAAGGGGGAGAGAGAGAGGGAGGGGGGGAAGAAGGAGGAGGGGGAGAGAGAGAGAGAGAGAGAGAGAGAGAGAGAGAGAGAGAGAGAGAGAGAGAGAGAGAGAGAGAGAGAGAGAGAGATGAATAAAGAAAGAAAGAAAGACAGAAAGGTAGAGGCGATATAACTGATGTAAAGCAAATCTAATAAATCCAAGCGTTTAAGACATCAGGATAAAAGACTGCGTTGTATGAATATGCAAATGTGTGTGTGTGTGTGTGTGTGTGTGTGTGTGTGTGTTTATGTGTGTCTGTGCATGATTGTGTACACATTAGTATCTGTGTTCGTTCATACGTGTGTCAGCACAGATAAGCCGACCAACCGACCGACCGAACGACCTAAAGTACAATAGCCAGAAATAACCCGCACCTTGCTAAAGCTCAGGAGAGAGGACTTTGTCAGCAGAGAAAGCATGTGTGCGAGAGAGGAGAGGGGGAGAGGGTAAGAAGGGAAGGGAAGTAGGAGGGGAGGGAAGAAGGGGAGAGAAGAGGAAGAAGAGAGGAGTGATGAAATGAGAGAGAGAGAGAGAGAGAGAGAGAGAGAGAGAGAGAGAGAGAGAGAGAGAGAGAGAGAGAGAGAGAGAGACTAGGCACAGCACAGGCAAGAACTACTGTCAGGGTGGTCAGGCTCGAACGCACTGATCAGCGCCCACGATAAATTTGGATCCGTCAAGAGTGGAGTGGGAGAGGGGGCAGGGAGGAGAGGGGTGGGGCCATGTGGAGGGGTTGTAGGAGGGAGAAATGGTAGGAGACGATGGGGATAGGGGGAAGTGGCTAGGCGGGGGAGGCAGAGGAGGAGTGGGGAAAAGATGGTATAGTTTTGTGGTATTAGGAGGGGGAGGGGAGGGGGGGAAGACAGGGGGAGCGGGAGAGAAGATAAAGAAGGAAGAAGAGGAGGGCTATGCGGGGGGGGGTAGGCAAGGGAGGAAGGTGTGGGGGGGATGAGGAAAGAAGGAGATAAGGGAGGCGCAAGGAGGTTAGGAGAGGAATTTTGAAGGGGGCAAAGGAGAAGGAGGAGAAGGAGAAGGAGAAGGAGGGGGAGGAACTGGATAAGAAGAAGAAGAAGAAGGAGGAGGAAGAGGAAAAGAAGATAAAGAAGGAGGTGGAGGAAAAGAAGATGAAGAAGGAGGAGGAGGAAAAAAGGTAAAGAAGGAGGTGGAGGGAAAGAAGGTGAAGAGGGAGGAGGAGGAAAAGAAGGTGAAGAGCGAGGAGGAGGAAAAGAAATTGAAGGAGGAGGAAGAGTAAAAGAAGGTGAAGAGGGAGGTGTAGGAAAAGAAGGGGGAGAGGGAGGTGGAGGAAAAGAAGGTGAAGAAGAAGGAGGAGGAGGAAAAAGGTAAAGAAAGGAGGTGGAGGAAAAAGAGGTGAAGAGAGGAGAGAAAGAAGGTGAAGAGCGAGGAGGAGGAAAGAAATTGAAGGAGGAGGAAGAGTAGGGGTGAAGAGGGAGGTATAAGGAAAAAGAGAAGGGGAGAGGGAGGTGGAGGAAAGAAGGTAAAGAAGGAGGTGGAGGAAAAAAGGTAAAGAAGGAGGTGGAGGGAAAAAAGGTGAAGAGGGAGGAGGAGGAAAAAAAATTGAAGGAGGAGGAAGAGTAAAAGAAGGTGAAGAAGGAGATGGAGAAAAGATGAGGAGAGGAGGAGGCGAAAATGGCTTGTAACAAGACCTTCAATAGGCCCTTTTCCTCGGAATTCTGATCTCTCAGTCTTTATTTATTTATTTATTTTTAATCCAATTGTTTCAAAGAGAAAATCCGTGAAATGAAGGGATTGGAATCAACGTGATTTGATATATATTTTTATGTAGGTCTTTGTTGTTTATTCACTTACTCGTACGTTTGTTTGTTTCTGGAAAAATAGATGATTTTAACTGTGTGTAATTCTGTAGTTACTTTCCGTGACCTTGTCCCAGTGGCGATAGGTGATTGATGTTTTTTGTGTAGATATTACGAAGAAAGAAATATTATGCACACACACACACACACACACACACACACACACACACACACACACACACACACAGATATCGAGATAGATATAGATATCTATATCTATAAATCTATTGCTATCCCCTAATGGCCGGAGTTGCCCTGTTGTGGGCGGTCTGACAGGCCGAGGATACAGTTACCGTTGGCCACACACGCACACGATGGCCGCCACTCGTCTTCGTGTGCTGGGGATGATGAGAGTGAGGGAAGGAAGAAAGGATGGGTGGGAGGGTAGGAAGGAAGGATGGGTGGGTGGGTAGGAAGGAAGGGTGGGTGGGTGGGTGGGTGGGTGGGTGGGTGGGTGGGTGGGTGGGAAGGTTGGAAGGAAGGAGGGGGTAGGTTAGGAAGGAAGGAAGGAAGGAGGGTGGGAAGGAAGGAAGGAAGGATGGGTGGGTGGGTGGGTGGGAGGGTTGGAAAGAAGAGAGGAAGGAAGGATGGATGGGGGGAGGGAGGGTTGGGAGGAAGGGAGGTTTGGAAGGAAGGAAGAAAGGTTGGGTGGGAGGGTAGGAAGGAAGGGGGGAGGGTGGGAGGGTAGGAAGGAAGGGGGGAGGGTGGGAGGGTAGGAAGGAAGGGGGGAGGGTGGTAGGGTTGGAAGGAAGGGGGGAGGGTAATAAGGAAGGAAGGGGGGGAGGGTAGGAAGGAGTGAAGGAAGGAAGGAAGGAAGGAGGGTGGGGAATTGGAAGAAAGGAAGGGGAGAGGGTAGGAAGACTTGAAAGGAGGAACAAGGAACAGAGGAAGGGATATACACACTCACATATGCCAATTCAACTGCGTGCACACACACTCACGCACACACAGATGCATACATGCAAGCATAAGTCTAAAATCTCTCTCTTTCTCTCTCTCTCTCTCTCTCTCTCTCTCTCTCTCTCTCTCTCTCTCTCTCTCTCTCTCTCTCTCTCCCTCTCTCCCTCCCTCCCTCCCTCCCTCCCTCCCTCCCTCCCTCCCTCCCTCCCTCACTCCCCACAAGCACGGTCCAGACAATCCGCATAATAAGCTGTCCACACCTGATGCTTCCACTAATAATCTTTTTGTTCCCAGCAAAATGCTTCCTGGGAAATTATTTATAGCTGTACGTTCGTTTGCGTTAGTTATTATTTTGTTATCATTATTATTATTATTATTATTATTATTACTAATATAATTGACTTCTTTGTGTATTGTCTCTCGTGGTACCTTTGTTTTGACTGTGATTATAAGTTTGCTTTGTTATTGTTCTTGTTATTTGCAAGATTCTTCTGTATTTAGTGCTGTTGTTATTATTTATATAGTTATATTTGTTGTTGGTGTTGCTGTTTTGTTATTACTACTACCTTCGTTATTATTATTGTCTTTACTTTTATCGTTATTGTTGTTTACTTTTGCCATTATCATCATTGTTGTTATTATTATTGTTATTATTATTATTATTATTATTATTATTATTATTATTAAAATTATTTTTAGTATTAATATTAATATTAATATTAATATTAATATTAATATTACCACTACATCACCACCACCACCACAACAACAACAACAACAACAACCACTACTATTAAACGCCCCTTATTCACCTAATCACTCCCGTTGTCATGCGGTCTGGAAAAATGCACGCGTGGACCGGCGGTAATGACGAGAGCCTTGACGCGTGGCCGGAATTAGACCGCTGACGTATCGGGATGACGTCATCGCCGCTCTCGGGAGGAGGAGGAGGAGGAGGAGGAGGAGGGAGGAGGAGGAGGAGGAGGAGGAGGAGGAAATGGAGAGGCGCGGCTAAGAGAGAAAAAAAGGTCGTTCCAGGGAGACTAGAGACTCGCGTTCATATTATTGATTGATTAAGCACGGTTCGGTCAGGTTTGGTCTGGTCCGGTGGGGGGGAGGGTGATTTTGATTTTGATTTTTTTTTTTTGGGGGGGGGGTGAGAGGAGATGGAATGTACTTTTTTTTTTTTTTTTTTAGAGGGAGAGAGAGAAAATTATAGAGGGGGAAGGAGAGGGAGAGAAAGATGGGGGAGAAGAGAGAGAGTGAGAGAGAGAGAGAGAGAGAGAGAGAGAGAGAGAAGGAAAGTGGTGTAGATACAGAGAGAGGGAGGGAAAGGAGGAAAGGGAAGAGTGACAGACAGAGATAGACAAGGAAAACAAAAGAGCCGCAGAGAGAGAGAGAGAGAGAGAGAGAGAGAGAGAGAGAGAGAGAGAGAGAGAGAGAGAGAGAGAGAGAAGTTAGCTAAATTCAGGGATCGGAATTCCTATTGCACTATTTAGTCAACGGATGTGGGAAATTTGTTTTCTCCCTCCCCCCCTTCTACTTCCACCCCCACCCCCTCCCCAACGTTTTGGCTTATAAATAAGTGTTTTTGTTCGTGTTGGTCAGAGCGGAGATAATGTATTTTCCTTTTTTTTTTTTTTTTTTTTGTAAATCTTTCAAATACTATTATTTCGTCTCATTCTTCCTTTTCTTAAGAGGAGGTTTCACGGAATGTTATGTTTTTTATTTCTCCCCCACCCCCCACCCCTTACCTATATCCTTCCCCTCTCTCTTTCAATGATGGCATTCCCCCTCACCCCTTCCCCACCCTTCCCCTTCCCCACCTTCCTTCCCTTCCCACCCTTCCCCTTACTTCCCCACCCTTCCCTTCCCCACCCTTCCCCTCTTCCCCACCCTTCCCCTTCCCCTTCCTTCCCCACCCACTTCCTAGATGTTTAGGAAACTCAGTGTCTTCAGAATCCCCTCTTCCTACCCCCTCTTTGCAGTGATCTTGTCAGTCTCCGGGATCCGGCTGGTCTGAAGGCGCCTGTCTGTGATCAGGAAGTCGTAGGTGATAGCGAGATGGGTTGGGCTTACGAGGGAGTGTGGGCGTAAGGCTTTTCCTGTCTGTCTGTATGTCTGTCTGTCTGTCTGTCTGTCAGTCAGTCTGTCTGTCATTTTCCTATTCCTTTTCTATACTTTCTTTTTTTTTCTATTATTTTCCTCTCCTCCCTTCTTCTCTTCTTTATCTTTATCCTGTTCTATTTCCCTCTCTCCTTACCTCCCTTCTTTAGCTCTCCCGCCCCCCTCTTTCTCTCTTGCTCTTACTCTCTTTTACACATACTCTCTACAATCGGCTTAGAAGAACCCCGTTTGCTCTAATTGGTCCATATCCGTTACAGAAGCTGAGGAGAGAAAAGAGGAAGAGTGAAACAAAGAGCACTTACACACCTCTTCTGAATGCTTGTCGTAAGGGGGACCAACACGAGTACACCTGTTTTTCCTCTTCTTCTCCCTGTTTTTTCTTCTTATTCTTCTTCTTCTTCTTCTTCTTCTTCTTCTTCCTGGTTTTCTTCTTCTTCTTCCTGTTCATGTTGTTGTTGTTTTTCTTCTTATTATTATCCTTTTCAATTTCTTCTCCTGTTTTTACTGTATATATATTTGATTTCTTCTTCCTATTTTTTCTACTTCTTAATTCAGCATTTGTTTTTCTCTTTTTCTTTCCTTTTTGCATTTTTGTGAAAAACTAGTATTGTGGATATAACAAGTTTATATATATATATATATATATATATATATATATATATATATATATATATATATATATATATATATACATACAGAAGCATTCCATATTTTCTTTCTTTTGTTTTTTTTAAATACCAGTCTTGTTGATATAACAAGTTTAGTGATTTCGTGTTTGAGATCAGCGCAGACTCTTTTATTTTGGTCTGATATGGATTTTTTTTTTCTTTATTTCCCTTTTCCATCTCGCCTTTTAAATTTTTGGTTTTGTTTTATGTTTTGGGATCCCGTTTTTTTTTTTTTTTTTTTTTTTTTTTTTCTTTTTTTTTCTAATCTAAGTGTTTGGGTGTGTTGATGTTTGGGTTTTTTCTCAATGGTTTATCAAGGTTAGTAGTTGGGCGTATTAGCCCATTTCTTTCATCTCCTCTTCTCTCTCTCTCTGCTCTCTTTCACTGGCTCTCTCTCTTTCTCTCTCTTTCTCTCTTTTTCTCTCTCTCTCTCTTTTTCTCTCTCTCTCTCTTTCTCTCTCTCTCTCTCTCTCTCTCTCTCTCTCTCTCTCTCTCTCTCTCTCTCTCTCTCTCTCTCTCTCTCTCTCTCTCTCTCTCTCTCTCTCTCTCTCTCTCTCTCTCTCTCTCTCTCTCTCTCTCTCTTGTATCCTCCTCCCCCTTCCTTCCACATATCCTGTATACATATTTTCTCTTTTCGAGACTTTTATCCAGAAATTTTTCCTACTTTTTTTGTGGGTAGGTGTGTGTGTGGGGGGGGGGATGAGTCATTTTCACATTAATAGACAACTTATATTTAAAGATTTATTCAATATTTTTCTTCATCATCTTCATCTTCACCACCCCCATAACCACCGTCATTGTCACCACAATTATCATTATTACTTTCATCATCACCACCATGTCATCACCACCACCATCATCACTGTCATCACCACCACCATCATCACTGTCATCACCACCACCACTCATCTCGCTCAACACAGATCTTAATCATCTGTCGTGATTGTCGATAATGTAAAATCATCAAATAGCCCAGCCATCCAATCGTTATCGCCAATGACCAATCATCACAAATTCTATCATTCATCAGGTCGCCATTATCTTCTTTTGATTTGCAGGGCGCCTGTAGAAGCCAGTTGTCTGTGAACAAGTCTCATATCTGCAGGATGTGCTTTCAACCCGCTCCCCCCTACCCACTCTCTGTCCTCTTTCTTTGTTTGTTTGTTTCTCTCTTTCTTTCTCTTTCTCCCTCTCTCTCTCTCTCTCTCTCTCTCTCTCTCTCTCTCTCTCTCTCTCTCTCTCTCTCTCTCTCTCTCTCTCTCTCTCTCTCTCTCTCTCTCTCTCTCTCTCTCTCTCTCTCTCTCTTTCTCTTTCCTTTTCTCTTTCTCTTTCTCCCCACTCTCTCTTCTATCTCCTTTCCTCCTCCTCTTCCCATCTTTCCTTATACTCCTACCCATCCTTTCCTCTTATCCTCTTCACTCATCTCTTCCCCTCCTTCCCTCCGATCTTCATCCCTCTCTTCCTTCCCCTTCCCTCTCCCCTCCCTTCTCCCGTTTAACGCGTGGGTTGACACATTTTCCTATAAAAGTTTTTTGAGTTTTTATCCCCATTTTTCTTGGTGTGCATGGGTTACGGGGTACTTTTTAAAAGGTTTTGTTATTGTGTTTTATCTTTCTTTCTTTCTTTCTTTCTTTTTTTTTTCTTTTTGTTTCTTTTTTCTTTTTCTTTTTCTTTCTCGTCCTTCTCTCTCTCTCTCTCTCTCTCTCTCTCTCTCTCTCTCTCTCTCTCTCTCTCTCTCTCTCTATATATATACATATATATATATATATATATATATATATATATATATATATATATTTATTTATTTATATCATATGCGTATGCATTAGTAAGTGTTATTTGATTATATCTTTATCTTTAAAAGTATATATTGATTTAGTTGAATCGTTGCTTATACAGTCTCCGTAACGAGGACACTTCAGCGTCGTCACCACTACTCAAGGCCGTAAATGACACCCCTATAGCCACGTGCATAGGAGTTCCGGATGTAACGCTCGACAGCTGTTTAGTGGGAATCAGCTGTTCACACTTGTCCTAGTGTAGGTTGATGAATCATGCCATACCGCGACCCCCTTCTTGTTTTGTACACGGGATAGGATATCAGTACAGATATTCTTGATGCCCTAGGTTTTAGTGGACGTTTTTATAACTTCTCCCCTTTTTTTTCTTTTTTTGTATTTATCTTTTTTCGACCCCGATCTCTTTTCTTTTGTTTTTCTCTCTCTTTTTCTTTCTCGTTCTCTCTTTCTCTCGTTCTCTCTTTCTCTCGTTCTCTCTCCCTCTCTCTCTCTATCTCTCTCTATCTCTCTCTCTCTCTCTCTCTATCTCTCTCTCTCTCTCTCTCTCTCTCTCTCTCTCTCTCTCTCTCTCTCTCTCTCTCTCTCTCTCTCTCTCTCTCTCTCTCTCTCTCTCTCTCTCTCTCTCTCTCTCTCTCTCTCTCTCTCTCTCTCTCTCTCTCTCTCTCTCTCTCTCTCTCTCTCTCTCTCTCTCTCTCTCTCTCTCTCTCTCTCTCTCTCTCTCTCTCGTTCTCTCTCTCTCTCTCTCTCTCTCTCTCTCTCTCTCTCTCTCTCTCTCTCTCTCTCTCTCTCTCTCTCTCTCTCTCTCTCTCTCGTTCTCACAAACATCTGTGTGTGCTAACCGACCCAATTTCCTAAACACCTGCAGTTATTCGTCATAAAAAACAATGGATGATTGTTATTAGTCTCGAACACCTGTAACGAATGACCCAGATCACACGGAGGATGAACTCCCTCGTAAGGTCAGTCAAGCGAGTCCTTGTTTTAAAGGAGTCTTTAGTAAATTTTTCCCCCCGCCTTCTGCTCGTTCTTCTTGTGTATTTTTTTTTCTATAGCCTCATCTCTACTATTCGCCCCTCCTCCTCCTTCTCTTCGCCCTTTCCTCCTCCTTTTCCTTCCTCTTTCTCCTCCTCTTCCTCCTCTTTCTTCTCCTCTCCTTCCTCTTTCCCCTCCTCCCTTTCCCCCTCCTACTCCTCCTCTTTCACTTTCTCCTCTCCCTCCTTCCCTTCATCTTTCTCCTCCTCTCCCTCCTCCCTTTCCTCTTTCTCCTCTCCCTCCTGTTTCCCCACTTCCTTTCCCTCCCTCCCTCGCCCTCCTCTCCCTCCTTCCCTTCATCTTTTTCCTCCTCCCCATCCTCATTTTCCTCCCTCTCTCCTCCTCCTACCTCCTGTCCCCCCTCCTCCTCCTACCCCCTCTCCCCCTCCTCCTCCCCTACCTCCTCTCCCCCTCCCCTACCTCCCCCTCCTCCTTCTCCCCTACCTCCCCCTCCTCCTTCTCCCCTACCTCTCCCTCTTCCCTTCTCCCCTATCTCTCCCTCCTCCCTCCTCACTCCCTCCTTTCCTCCCTCTCTGCCTCCTCCCTCCCCTCTTCCCCTCTCCCTCCTCCCTCCCCTCTTCCTTCTCCCTTACCTCTCCCTCCTCCCTCCCCTCTTCCTTCTCCCCTACCTCTTCCTCCTCCCTCCTCACTCCCTCCTTTCCTCCCTCTCTCCCTCCTCCCTCCCTCCCCTCCTCCCTCCCCCTCTTCCCCTCTCCCTCCTCCCTCCCCTCTTCCTTCTCCCTTACCTCTCCCTCCTCCCTCCCTCTTCCTTCTCCCCTACCTCTTCCTCCTCCCTCCTCACTCCCTCCTTTCCCTCCCTCTCTCCCTCTCCTTCCAACCCCTTTACTGAAATCCCCCCTCCCCCTCCCCCTCCCCCTCCCCCCGATGTGAAAGGTCACGCACCTCCTATGCAGTGGCGCGAAAGTACCCACAGTCGCGTGACCCTAAGGGGCTGGCTGGCTGCATTGTTTCTCCTTTTTTTTCTTTTTCTTGCTGCTTCTTTTTTTTCTCTGTCTTCGTTTCCTCCTCGGGTTCATCTTCTCTTTTTCTTCGTTTTATTCCTCTTCGTCCTCTTCTTGCTCCTCCTCCTCCTCCTCCTCCTCTTATTCCTCCCTCACCACCACCGTCACCATTTCTTCTTCCTCTTCCTCCTATCCCTACTCTTCTTATTCATCATCCTCCTCTTCCTCCTCCTCCTCCTCCTCCTCCCCCCGTTAACATTCAACTCATTCTCGTCTCCTTCTGCTTCCCTCCTCTTCCACCTGTTCCTCCTCCGCCTCTTCCTCCTTTCCTTCATCCTCATACTATCCCTTCTCCACCCCCATTCTCCTCCTCCTCCACCACCACCAGCACCTCCTCCACCTCCTCCCCCTCCTCCTCCACCACCACCAGCACCTCCTCCTCCTCCTCCTCCTCCTCCTCCTGTTCTTCTCCCACTCTCCCACAGGCTCTGTCTGCATCCGCTCAACCGCCCGTACCAGGTAGTGATGCAGGAACAAAGGGGGGGAGGGGGAGGGGGAGATTGGGGGGTAAGGTGGTGATAGAGGGGGAGGTTGGGGTGAAGGTGGTGGAGGGGGGGAGGATAGGGGTTGTAGGTGGTGATAGAGGGGGAGGTTGGGGGGAAGGTGGTGATAGAGGGGAAGGTGGTGGAGGGGAGGAGGAGGATAGGGGGTGGAGTGGGAGGTCGGGTGGGGTGGGGGGGGGGGTGACGACGACATTGAGCCTGGGGCGGTTGGTTGTAAGTCATCTTCCATGGCTGGAGGGGGTGGGGATGGCTGGGGGGTGGGTGGTATTGTTGATGTTAATGGAAGGGGAGTGGGGATGGGGTGAGGGTGGGGCGGGGGGATGGAGTGTCTTTGTGTAGCAAGTCGCGTTGTGTGGCTGGGAGAGATGGCTGTGACTTTTTCTCTCCCTCTCTTATCTTTCTCTTGTTTCTGGGTCTGTCTGTCTGTCTTTGTTTCTTGCTCTTTGTTCTTTTTGTTTTTGTTTTTGTTTTGTGTTTCGTATTCATTCAGTCCGCTTTGATTGTTTATTTGTTTATATTTGTTTCTTTGTCTTGTTTTCTCTCTCGCAGTTTTCCCTATCTTCTCTCTCTATGGATAGATAGAGATTTTCTCTCTCTTTCTATCTCTCTCTCTCTCTACCTTCTCTCTCTCTCTTTCTCTCTCTTCTCTCTCTCTCTCTCTCTCTCTCTCTCTCTCTCTCTCTCTCTCTCTCTCTCTCTCTGTGAGTGTGTGTGTGTCCCTCTCTCTCCTACTTCTCCCCTTCTCCCTCTCCTTTCCCTCTGTCTTCCACACCCTCTACCCTTTTCGCTCCCTCTCGCTCTCTCCCCCACTCCCTCACCCTCTCTCTCTCTCTCCATCTCCCCCTCCCTCTCCCTCTCCCTCTCTCTTCCACTCTCTCTCTCTCTCTTCTCCTCCCTCACCCTCATCACCCTCTCCCTCTCCCTCTCCCTCTCCCTCTCCCTCTCCACTTCCTCCCCCACTTCCCCCTTCATAACACTTCCCTTATTCTCTGACATGACTAATCTCCACTCCACACACCTTTCGCGTTCACCGGCCTGCGTCACGTGATTGCATGACGCATTCCCGGCAGTGAGGTAGAGTGGCCTCGACCGCTCGCTCGCTCGCTCCCTCGCTCCCTCGCTGGCTGGCTGCCGGGACTTGCCGTATCTAAACGGCGGTTGGGTGAGGCGTTTGCTTGTTGCGACTTGAGATTGAGACGTGCAACTTGCGACTTGGGACTTGGCAAAGGTTGTTGACGTATTGCGGAGGTTGTTAATGGGTTTTCGACGAAGGAAGGTCACATGTCAAATATGGAATTGATTGGATTGGCGCATTGAGAATGCCGTTAAGGAATTATTGCCATGGAAGTTGCGATTGGCTAAGGCCGTTACGAATTTCGGATAACGAGTTACGAATGTCGTTACGATTTTCGAATTACGAACTACAAATGTCGTTACGAATTTCGAATTACCGAACTACGAAAACCGTTAGGAATTTCGCGCTCACGCGAAAGCTCGCCCCGCGGTAATGTGTATGTGCACCTTGTATACCTTTATATATATTCCGATATCGGTGTATTACCCTGTTTATCTATTTATTTACTTATTCATGGCCTCGGTCCATACCTCAAGCCTACCTGTATTTTCCCGCCGCTGTCGACACCGTGCACTATTAGCTATTATTCCGTTGTCGGTAACGTGCGTGCATCCGGGTTAGGAAGGTGCGTGGCGGGGGGTGGGGGTGGGGGTGGGGCTGGATATGTGTGTGTGTGTGTGTGTGTCTGTCTGGCTGTATGATCTTTCTTTGTGTCTATATGTCTGATATATGTGTGTGAATGTATGTATGTATATATATATATATATATATATATATATATATATATATATATATATATATGTATGTATATTTTTTCGTATATAAAACCTAAATGTATATATTTATCTGAAGGCTTACACAGCAGGCGCTTAAGAAGTCGGACCTTGAATTTTCCCGGGGCTTCTCGCCTAAAGGAACAAAGAGATATTGCTAAGAAAGGTTTTAACGCAAGCACTTTCCATTGACATCTTCAACAGAGAGAGGGAGGGAGGGAGGGAGGGAAGGGGGGTCGTTTTGAGCTCTTTGCTCTTGCTGAACTGCCGTAATTGTAATTCGCCTCTCTTTCTCATTCTTCATTTTAAATGTTTCCGTCTGGAGAGTCGGTGTCAGCTTGCCTTCGACTGCCCTTTTATAGTGTTCTCTCTCTCTCTCTCTCTCTCTCTCTCTCTCTCTCTCTCTCTCTCTCTCTCTCTCTCTCTCTCTCTCTCTCTCTATCCCTATCCCTCAACCTCTAAATTTCCCCCTCCCCCCCTTTTTATTGGGGGTGGGGGGTGGGGGGGTTGTGTGTGTTCTTCCTCCATCTCCTCATATATCCATTGCTCTAACTACGTATCACACGGACCTTTCCTTCGCCTCTTCCCTCCAGCGACCACGCGAGAGTAACCTCTCGTTCTCCTCCCGCAGGTGTGAGTGTCCAGCGTGATGAGCGCAGGCGATGGCGACGCCGCTTCGACGGCCACCGTGGCGGGGGCGGCGGCGGTGGTGACGACGGCCTCGAGTGCGGGCGCGTCCCCCGCCCTTGCCGTCTCCTCCACGCTCGCGCCGCCCTCCGTGCTGGCCAGCTCCACCGTGCCGCCCGTGAACCCGCAGGAGCCGCTGCTCTTCTTGCAGACGACCGCCGCCCAGGCCATCGCCGGGGCGTTCGTTTGGGCGGCCCTGCTCATCACTTGCCACCAGGTAGGTGCCGTTGCCTTCGTCGTGTCTCCCTTATGCCCTAGTCCATTATCACTATCAATAAACATCACAATCAACATCATCACTATCAATAAACATCACAATCAACGTTATCACTATCAATAAACATCACAATCAACATCATCACTATCAATAAACATCACAATCAACGTTATCACTATCAATAAACATCACAATCAACATCATCACTATCAATAAACATCACGATCAACGTTATCACTATCAATAAACATCACAATCAACATTTTTACTATCAATAAACATCACAATCAACGTTATCACTATCAATAAACATCACAATCAACATTATCACTATCAATAAACATCACAATCAACATTATCACTATCAATAAACATCACAATCAACATTATTACTATCAATAAACATCACAATCAACGTTATCACTATCAATAAACATCACAATCAACATTATCACTATCAATAAACATCACAATCAACATCATTACTATCAATAAACATCACAGTCAACGTTATCACTATCAATAAACATCACAATCAACATTTTTACTATCAATAAACATCACAATCAGCATTTTCACTATCAATAAACATCACAATCAATGTTATCACTATCAATAAACACCATCTTCAACATCACCACAATCAATAAACATCATCCTTTGCATCACTATCAGTAAACATCACATTCAGCATCATTACTATCAATAAACACCATCTTCAACATCACTTATCAATAAACATCACATTCAACATCACCACTATCAATAAACACCATCTTCTGCATCACTATCAATAAACATCACATTCAACATCACCACTATCAAGAAACATCACATTCAACATCACCGCTATCAATAAACATCACATTCAACATCACCACTATCAATAAACATCACAATCACATTGATCATGATCGACAAACGTTCATTCAACACAGGCCCTACGACTCTCGCTTTGATTCCTTCCTTCGAGAAGTGATAAAAGTGAGAGCGAAGCAGCTGCGTG
>BOPN01000393.1:200485-202985 GCA_017312705.2 Penaeus japonicus | reverse complement strand
AAGATAATAGATTTATAGATTAAGATAATAATTTAACGATGATTATGATAATAGATTGATACAAAGTCATTAAGATTATCTCATTTTCTTCCTCATTCCATCTTCGAAAAAGTGATTTAAGGGTTTTAATTAAGGTAGAGGGGTGGAAAGGGGGGGGGGAGAGATTAATATCATGTTTGATTTCCATGAATGTATATTTAATTCCGTTATTAATATCACGTGATTAATCCTACAGTACTTCCATAAAAAAGATATATTATATATATATATTATATATATATATATATATATATATATATATATATATATATATTTATTTATTATATATATATATATATATATATATATATATATATATATATATATAATATATATATATACATATATATATATACATATATATATATATATATATATATATATATATATATATATAATATATATATATACATATATATATACATATATATATATATATATATATATATATATATATATATATATATATATATATATAATATATATATATATATATATATATATATATATATATAATATATATATATATATATATATATATATATATATATATATACATACATATATATATATATATATATATATATATATATATATATAAATATATATATATATATATATATATATATATATTTATATATATATATATATATATATATTATATATATATATATATATATATATATATATATATATATATATATTATATATATATATATATATATAATATATATATATATATATATATATATATATATATATGTATATTATATATATATATATATATATATATATATATATATATATATATATATATATATATATATATATATATATGTATATTATATATATATATATATATATATATATATATATATATATGTATATATATATATATATATATATATATATAATATATATATTATATATATATATATATATATATATATATATATATATATAAATATATATATATATATATATATATATATATATTTATATATATATGTATATATATATATATGTATATATATATATATATGTATATATATATCATACACGTATATTCCACACCTTGACAATATCGTTAAGCCCAGCTATACTACATAAACAGGAGCGTGTCGTTGTAAGGCGGGGGATAGGGAGAGAGAGGGGGGGGGGGGGGGCTGTGAGGCTTTGGAATGCAATTTTCTGCAAGATCCGCCCGCTTCGGTTCTCTGTAGTCTGGAAGTGCAAGGGGCTGGCGCTCTGCATTCCTTTAATGGGACACGTCATAAAATAGGACGGGAGGAGGGGGAGGGAGGGAGGGAGGGTGTAGGGGTGACGGAGAAAAGGGAGGGAAGGGAGGGAAGGGGTGGGTGGTAGAGGTGGCGGGAGGGAGGGCGAGGGGGAGGGGGATGTGAGAGATACGGTTGGGGAGGGGGGGGGGGGTGAAGGCGGCCTTGCAATATTGCGCGCGTGATCGGAAACGGTTTAGGCTAGCTAGTGCGCTGATTATTTTACGTGTTTTGTTTAAAGTTTCTTTTTTTCCTTTTGGGGAGGAGGGAGTGTTGGGGTATATCTCCCTGCTCTCTCTCTCACTCACTCACTCACTCACTCACTCACTCTCTTCCTCCCTCTCTCAACCTTTCTCCCTCTCCATCCCTCCCTCCCTCCTCCCCCTCCCTCCCTCCCTCCTCTCTCTCTCTCTCTCTCTCTCTCTCTCTCTCTCTCTCTCTCTCTCTCTCTCTCTCTCTCTCTCTCTCTCTCTCTCTCTCTCTCTCTCTCTCTCTTCCTCCATCCATCCATCCTTCCATCCTTCCCTCTCTCCCTTTCTCCCTTTCCCATTTCTCTCTCCCTTCCTCCCTCCATTCCTCCCCTCTCCCTCTCTCCCTACCTACCTACCTCCCCCCACCATCCTTCCCTCTCCCTTCCTCCCTACCTCCCTCCACCCTCCCTCTCTTTCCGTGTTGCTCGCCTCTCTTATGTCTCTCCATTCTCTCTCGCCCCCCCTCCCTCTACCTGCCTCTCTCCCTTTCCATCTCTCTCCCTCTCCCTCCCTTTCCCTCTCTCCCTTTCCCTCCCTCCTCCTCTCCCTTTCCCTCCCTTTCCCTCTCTCCCTTTCTCTCCCTCCTCCTCTCCCCCTTTGCTTATTCTGAAGGAAAACCCATTCCCTGGAGTGGCGCAAGTCGTAGCATTTGTGTATCACGGATTGTGTATTTTGGTTGTTGCTCGAGTGTCGCCTGAGGAGCGGGAAGGGGCGTTTCGTGCAGCTTGTTGCAAGGGCCAGAAGCCGTGCAATTGGCAAAGGGTTTGTGGGGAAGCATTTCAGCTTCGATTCATGTGCGGCGGTTGGACCTCTCTCGGTCTCTTGTTTTTTTTTCGCTCTTTTCTCTCTATCGTTCTTCCTGTCACCCTTTCTCTCTCCTCTGATGTACTGTTGTCTCTTTCTTTCTTTCTTTCTTTCTTTCTCTTCTATTTC
>BOPN01000393.1:180485-190485 GCA_017312705.2 Penaeus japonicus | reverse complement strand
TTTTATTTATTTTTTTATCATTATTTTAATTATTTGCAATTCCTGCTGTTCTTGATCATGTGTGTGTGTTTTTTTTTTCCTCTCTCTCTTTCTTTTTTTAAGAGTGTTTCTGTGTGCGTATGTAGACAGGGCGGGGGGAGAGCGTGAGGGGGTGAAGGGGAGCTGAGGGGAGGGCGTGAGGGGGTGAAGGGGAGCTGAGGGAGGGCGTAGGTTGCTGCGGGGGGGAGGGAGGTGGAAGGAGGGGGGAGGGGAGGGGGAGGGGTTAGGGTGTTGGCAAAGGGCAGAGTTGGGGTCACGGACGAGGAGGGGAGGGGGAGGGGAGGGATTTATGGGGCTGGGGTCTTGGACAAGGAGGGGTAGGGGGAGGGAGAGGGAGGGCAAGGCTGAGGCTGGGGTCACGGATAAGGAGGGGGGAGGGAGAGGGGAGGGTAAGGGGTCCCGGACGTGAAAGGGGAGGGGGAGGGGGGGGGGGAGGTGTGCTTACGTGGCAGAGCTGCACCCAAGGATACCCACTCGGACGCCTCGGGCCGCCTGGCTGGCAGGATGGCGGGAAAGGAGGAGGAGGAGGAGAGGAAGAGCAGGTTGGAAAAGAGGAGAGAGCAGGCAGATGAGCAGGCTGGGTGACAGGTGGATAGGTGGATAGGGCGGGCAGCAGGTCCGTCGGATAAGTGCACAAGGAGCTGGTTGGTAGGCATGAAAGCAGGCCGGCTGGATAGAAGGAAGACGGACGAGTAGGCTGGGGCAGGCTGGGAGGCAGGCTGTGAGGCAAGCTGTGAGGCAGGCTGGGTGCCAGATGGAGAGTCCGGCAAGAAGGCAGGCAGGCCAGAAGGTAGGACGGGGAAACGGACAAGAAGGTCGGCGGGTTGGGTAGGTAGGTAGACAGGTTGGTAAGAAAGCAGGCCTGTATGCAGGCTGGAAGGAGAGAAAGTGTGTGTGTGGACAGGCTGACAGGCTGACAGGCAAGCAAGCTGGTAGGCTGGCTGGGAGGTGGGCATGTCGACAGGCCGGAAGGAAATAACGGAGATAGACTAGACTAGTAGGCAGGCTAGCAGGTAGGCAGGCTAGCAGGTAGGCAGGCAGGCTGGGTGGCAGGTGGAAAGGTGGTTGGGCAGACAGGCAGGCAGGCAGGCAGGCAGGCAGGCAAACAGACAGACAGACAGACAGACTGGGTGGCAGGTGGAAAGGTGGTTAGGCAGGCGGGCGGGCGGGTGGGCGGGGAGGAAGGCACTTTGTCGACGAACTCAAAACAAACAAATGCACCCTTGGTCCTGACATAAGACACAGTTAGGCGAAAACTGCGTAATTGGCCATTAACTTAGCCCCCCCACTCCTACCCCTACCCCACCCCACCCCACCCCTTGTATTCCCACTACCTGCCCTCCTTATCCCCTCTCCTCCTCCCCTCCTTCGCCTCTCCTCCCCCCTCCTCCTCATTACTTGTGGCCTCGGTTGTTCTTCCTCCTTCTTTCCTCCGTTTTTCCATCCTCCTCCTCCTATTCTCTTTCTTTCCTCCTCTTCCCTTTCTTTCCCCCTCTTTCCCTCTCTTCCCTTTCTTTCCCTCTCTTCCCTTTCTTCCCCCTCCTCCTATCGTTCTGCCCCCACCTCTTCCTCCTCTTTTCCCCCTCCTCTTCTCTTTCTTTCCCCCTCCTCTCTCTTCCTTTCCCCTCCTCCTCTCTTTCTTCCCCCTCCTCCTCTCTTTCCTTCCCCCTCCTCCTCCTCTCTTCCCCTCCTCCTCCTCTCTTACCCCTCCTCCTTCTCCCTCCTCTTCCCCCTCCTCCTCCTCCTCCTCCTCTCCCCTCCTCCTCCTCTCCCCCCTCCTCTCCCTCCTCCTCCTCCTCCTTCTCCTCTCCCCTCCTCCCTCTCCCTCCCACCTCCCCCCCCCCCCCCTCCTCCTCCTCCTCCCTCCTCCCTCCTCCTCCTCCTCCTCCCTCTCCCCCTCCTCCTCCTCTCTTCCTCTCCCCCTCCTCCTCCTCTCTTCCCCTCCTCCTCCTCCTCCCTCTCCCCCTCCTCCTCCTCCTCCTCCTCCTCCTCCTCCTCCTCCTCCTTCTCCCCCTCCTCCTCCTCCCCCTCCTCCTCCTCCTCTTCCCCCTCCTCCTCCCTATGCTTTCTTATCTCACCAACCACCTCCCCCCTCCTTTCCTTCCTCTTGCTCTTCCTCTCTCAATTTTTCCCCCTTGAGCTTGCGCCATCCCTTCGCTCTCGGGTGATGTATGTTATCGGACGGCGCCATCACGGTTGACAGTTGTCGTGTTGCTCACCTGCCGCAGTGTTTGTCTCTCCTCCTCCTCCTCCTCCTCCTCCTCTCTTCCCCTCCTCCTCCTCCTCCTCCTCCCCCTCCCCCTCCCCCTCCTCCTCCTCCTCCTCTCTTCCCCTCCTCCTCCTCCTCCTCCTCCTCCTCCCTCTCTCCCCTCGTGAGTCACATTACCTTCGCGTGTACCGTTCAGTGTGCGGGAACGCCACACCACACTCGTCGTGGAGCCTCAGGAACGGTGGACGAAGGAGAGGGGAAAATAAAGGGGGAGAAAGGAAGGGGAGATAGAAAGAGAAAGGGGAACGGGGGAGGGGGGGGGGAAGGTAAGGGGGTGAATGAGGGAAGGGAAGAAAGAGAAAGGGAAAGGGAAATGGAGTAAACACCGAAGGAAGCAAATGTAAAGGATGAGAAAGAAGGGAGGGGAGGAAGAGAAAGAGAGGAAAGGTTAGAGGAAGAGGAAAGAAAGAAAGTAAAGGTGGGGGGAACGAGAAAGGGGAGAAGAGAAGAGAATATACAGAAAAAAAGCGAAAAAGGGTGGAAAAGATAGAGGAAGAGGGAAAGAAGAGGAAAGGAATAAAGGGAGAAAAGAAGTGGCCGAATTTTCTTTTCTTTCTTTCTTTCTTTCTTAAAAGGAAAACTGCAGCGAAAATTATCGCATAGAAAGGAAATTCTTGCAATATTTACTTTTTATGTTTCTATTTATTTAATGTGCAATCTTTGTTGATTCATTTATTGAATGACGAACGTGTTGTATTTTTATCAACATACGATTTGTATAGTTTCTTTCTTTGTTTCTTTCTTTGCCTGGTCTGTTCTTTGTTCGGTTATTAGCGGGAGCTTAAATGGTTGAATAATAACGATAATGGTGATGATGATAATGATAGTAATAACACGTGAGAACGCAATTCGTGTTATTACGCCCGGTAATTTTACGTTTACTGTGATAGTACACACGCACACACAACAACTGTGATGATGATAGTATTTAACAGTAATTTAAACAACAACAGAAGACAACGAAAAGGAAAGACAAGAAATTAAAAAAGCAAAACTGAAAGAATGAAGAACGGCCGGCCATGGCGGTTGAAGTCACGTTACGCTTTTGTGATTGCGGTGACCGGTCGGTCAGCTGATCTCGCAACGCCAGCTGATCGTTCTCGCGATGCCAGCTGATCTCACATCGCTAGCTCATCTCAGAACACCTACCCCCACCCACGACGCCAGCAACCTTCTTGGTCTATTAGAAATCCAGTCCGCCCCCCTCCTCTCCCTCCTTCCTCCTCCTCCTCCTCCCTTCACTAAGTTTGAGATGGGCGTGGGAATTTGGAGGGAGAGGAGGCGGTGAAGGCGTCCTTGAGTGATGTCTCTGACGTGGCTGATCCGCAAATGAATCGGCGACCGCCATTTTTTTTTGCGAGTAGAGGGGGGGAGGGGAGAGGGAAGGAGGAGAGTGTAGGAGGAGGGGGAGGAGGAGTGTGTAGGGGGGGGAGAAAAAACGAATGACTCGACGCATCTTGGATGCGACATCAACCTTGTGTTTCTGTGTCATTGCAACTTGCGCCCCCCCCCCCCCCGTAAAAGAGAGAGAGACTAGACAAATGTAATGATAAAAAAGAAAACTAAGAGAAGAAGAATTGGGTTGCCCGAAGAATAAATCGCCCCCCCCACCTCAAAAAAAAGAATAATAATAACAACAACAAAGGGTAATAAAAAAATAGTGAAAGTATAGGCCAGTCATTACCTCGGCCTTTGTGGTTCTGGAAGGTCTTGAACATAGGCCTGTGAGTGATTTACTACGGTGTTAGCACGTACTACTTACTACTATTACTACCGTTACCAGACCTAGTACTTTTACTTTTATAATTGCCGTTGTTAAGACTGTTATTACTGTTGGCATTACTAATGATACCAATAATGATTAATTATTGCTTGATTTATGTTGGTTGTAAATTTGCCTCATTTTATGTAAATACATGCTCTCTCTCTCTCTCTCTCTCTCTCTCTCTCTCTCTCTCTCTCTCTCTCTCTCTCTCTCTCCAACACACACACACAGATATATATATACATATATATATAGATATGTGTATATATACACACAATTTTTGCCTTTCATTGTTAGCAATACACTAATAATAGATATTCTATCAGATATATTTACCTCTATAGTTTTTTTACGTATATATTTATACAAAAAAAAAGAATGTCTCAAGTTCTGTTATTTTCCGTTCGAAAGGTTCAGTGACAAGCCGAAAATAAATCGTGACGTAGCCATTGCGTCCGAGGAATGGCCGGCCCGGGTGACAGACCGACACAACGGATATTTACCCCGCTCAGAGAACCGAATACGTACACGTCTACGCTCCTTAGAGCTACGGCATATAACCCAAAAGGCCTGGGAGACGGCGCACACACACACACACACACACACACACACACACACACACACACACACACACACACACACACACACACACACACACACACACACACACACACACACACACACACACACACACACACACACACACACACACACACACACATACACACACACGCATACACACACACACACACACACATACACACACACGCATACACGCACACACACACACACACTACCGTAACTATGTGCTTATGTATGGTTACGATAGGGTGTGTGCTTCTTCTCTTTCTCTGTCTCTCCTTCTCTTTTCTCTGTCTCTTCTCATCTTTTACTCGCTTCTTTTCTCTTTTCTTTCGTCTTTCTCGCTCTTTTTTCTCTCTTTATTCTCAATTTTGTATTTTTTCGATCTTTTTCTTTTTTTCTTTCTCTTTCTTTTTCCTTTTCCCTCTCTCTTTCCCTCACTTTCTCTTTCTATTATTTTCTATCTCTCTCACTTTCTCTCTCTTTCACTAGTTCTCTTTCTCTCTCTCTTTCTTTCTTTCTTTCTTTTTCTTCTTCCTGACACAGTCGCTTTTCACTTATCGATGAACTTGACAACCATCCATTATTATAAAAAAATATATGATCATGAGTATCAAAATTGTAAACTTGTATGAATTCCTTTTTTTGCTATTTTCATTCTCATGATGTGAGAAATAATTTTATTTTTCTTTCTTTACAGGTCAGTACACACATCGGTCATCGGTCATAACTGCAGTCTTTGAATTCCCGTTTGGCGGTGAGTCCAAGCTAGCAAATTTTGTGTGTGTGTATGTGTGTGTGTGTGGGAGAGAGAGAGAGAGAGAGAGAGCGTGGTGTGTGTGTGTGTGTGTATGTGTGCGTGTGTGTGTTTCTGTTTGTTTGTGTTTGTGTAGCGCACTGTTCTATCGTTAGCCTTATCTTTGAAAAGATTAGAGACGGCTGTTCTTTGATCTACTTCGTTCTATCTAAACTTACACAACTAGAATCGTACAAAACTCTCCGGAGTGAAAACCCACATTCCAAGTTAGGCTTTATATTTCCAAAGCCTTATCTCCTTGTGTTATCCTGTTCTCAAGTGTGGTATTTTTGTATATGCGATAAACCTACCATAAAAAAACATACAAGCTTACGTACATACATAACATACATACATACATACATACATACATACATACATACATACATACATACATACATACATACATACATACATACATACATACATACATACATACATACATACATACATACATACATACATACATACATACAAGCTTACGTACATACATAACATACATACATACATACATACATACATACATACATACATACATACATACATACATACATACATACATACATACATACATGCATACATACACACACACACACACACACATACACACACACATACACACGCACATACATATATAAATGAATATATGGCAGAAAAACACTACACATGAAACAGATTTATTGGAAAACACGAGAAGATTCTCGAAATCCACCTGGAGTTTTATCTTCAAGTGGATTTCGAAGGTGTTGTCTCGTTTTGAATAAATCTCTTTTGTGTATAGTGTTGTTTTTTCTGCTATATTAACACGATAGTTTTTTTTTTTATGTCATTCACATACATACATACATACATAAATACATACACAAGCAAGTACATATAAATAACCTACGCACACACACACATACATCTCGCATCTCCCTCCCACCCCCACCCCCACCCCCACCCCCTCCCCCTCTCACAAAGAAGGAAAATGTTGCAAGGGATTTCCTGCTTTTCTCATCACGCTGTTGCATAAACACGATCTTGCATTTGCATTGAGGGATGAAAACAAAGCATCAGTATCGGTATCGGGCCGATTTTGGAAGTATCATCATCGGCGAATAAAGAACAATACCAGCTGAATAATACCAGCTGGTCTCGGTATATGACCCGCTTCGGAGAACCAGAAGACTCGATCCGGTCGGGCTGGAGAAGCTCATGAAATTCCTTTTTTTCATTTTGCTAGGCCTATGGGTCATTTTTTTTATTTCTTTCTTCTTCTTCTTTTTCTTCTTCTTCTTCTTCTTCTTCTTCTTCTTCTTCTTCTTCCTCTCCTTATTGCTATAATAGGAATATCTAATGTCTAGTTTGCTGGATTGAAGAGTCGTCTCACTCTTTGCTCGACAAAGATGAAATGTATTTGTTGCTTATTGCTTTGAGAAATTAAAAAAAATATATATCGAGCCTTGATTGAGTATCTCGTTATAATGAATGAATTGTGTCTGGTCCTTGTTTGATTTATATGCTGCTCTAGCCTGTTTTTTTTTCGGAAAATCCCCCTGGAGATCAGATATCTGGAATTTATAAGAATGTTTGATTTGTCCACAAAAGTATGTAGGAGAAGCGTGTCTGTCGGCTCGGGTCAAAATATTGGTTTCGGTTCATTTCCGTTATGTATTATTCCTCTTCTTTCTCCTCTTTCTCCTTCTAATCCTCCTCTTCCTACTCTTTTTTCCACCATCTCTTCCTCTTCTCCCAACCCCTGCCCCTCCGCAACCCCCCTCCAACCCCTCTCCCACCCATCCCCCCTCCAACCCCTCTACCACCCATCCCCCATCCTCCTCCTCGTTACCAACCCACTATCGCTCTATATCATTTATTGGTCAGCCGCAGAAGAGGTAGGAGGAGGAGGAGGGAATCACCCCACCCCACCCCACCCCACGCCCCCTGCCCCCTGCCCCCCGTCCGTATCCATGGGCTTATTGTGCCCCGACTGCCTTATCTCCTCTGTTGACACGGGCTTTCATATGAGCCCGCGCCGAGTGTTGGCTCAGAGCTCGAGGCCTGGCTGGTGTGAGGGTGAGGGAGGGAGGGGAAGGAGGGGAATGGATTGAGGGAGAAGGGAAGTTATGGAGATGAAGAGGAAGAGAGAGAGAGGGAGAGAGGAAGAGAGAAAGAGAGAGAGAGAGAGAGAAAGAGAGAGAGAAAGAGAGGAAGAGGAAGAGAGAGAGAGAGAGAGAGAGAGAGAGATAAAGGTCATAAACAGATAGCGGCGCAATGACTGACTCACCTGGCCGCCAGGGGGAAGGGAGAGGGAGTGATTGCGTTATTCCGAGCTATTGGGGTTTAAATGATTAGGAATACACATGTTATTTTCCTTATGCCTAATATCTCTCTCTCTTTTCGCTGTCTCTTTTTCTTTCTCTTTCTCTTTTTATTTCTTGTTCTTTCATTCTAGCTATCTCTCTCTTCTCTTTCCCTTTCTCTGTTTATTTTTTGTTATTTCATTTTCTCTCTCTTTTATCTCTCTTTCTCTTTATCTTTCCTCTCTCGATCTCTCTCTCTCTCTCTCTCTCTCGATCTCTCGATCTCCCCACGCACTTCCCTTTCCTTCCCCTTCTCTGTCTATCTCTCCCCTCCCCCTTCCCCCTTCCTTTCCCCCTGTGCCTTATCTTCCCATAACTCTCATAACCCACCCCCACCCCCAGTAACTTACCCCCCAGTTACTTAACCCCCCCCCCCCCCACATTGGTAAACAGACTGATATGATGAAGTAACTCCCGTGATTATTCTTCTGTTGTCATAGAATAGAAGGTAAACCGCAGAGCATTTGGAGAATTACAATTGAACCGCGGTTAACGCCGCCTTACCCCCCCCCCCCCCCCCCGCTCTCCCCCTTCACCCCCTTCTCCCTCCCCCTCACCTTTGTAATCGGTGTGGTTTGTTTGTTTGTTTTGTTTGTTTGGTGTTGCATGAAAATCGTGTGTTTGTGTGTGTTTGTTTTCCACAGACGGTCCTGTTTTCTCACGTTTCCCAGTCTAGGATTGGTGAAAACTTTGTAAACAAACAAGGTTTCACTTAGCGTTTTGGTCCAGCCAAAGTCGCAGTTTCCAGGAACCTAAATCCTATTGTAAATAAGGTTATAATAAGGTTTATTTGCATGGGGTGCCTTCCCCTTTCTCCCTCACCCCTCCCCCTCTCCCTCTCCCTCTCCCTCTCCCTCTCCCTCTCCCTCTCCCTCTCCCTCTCCCACCCCCTTTTTATCAGCTGATAGTGCCGATAACACCCCCAAGGTGAGAGGCGCTTATGGTGTCGACACAGCCAAGGTGAGGCGAGCGCACCTGTCGTGACCTGCCTTGACCTGCCGTGACCTTTCGCGGCCGGACGACGCACGTCTTTGTTGGTCGCTCTGTCTCCCTCCCTCCCTCCCTCCCTCCCTCCCTCTCTCGCGACAGCGCTTGCATGCATGTTATGCTTGTGCTTTCGCGGAAGTCTGTCTGTCTACTGCCTGCGAGGCGGAAGTGTCATCGCGCTCACAGTACTGTCACGGACGGCACTGCAGCGAATGAATTGCGTGCGTCACGGGAGCCGGGACCCGTGAGACTTTGTGCGGTTTTGTACGTTGTCTGGCTGGGGCGGGAGGGTTTTTCGGGGTTGGGGGTGTGTGGGAGAGCGCATTAACTAATAGACTCATGAGCGGGGGGGAAGGGGTTACGTGTGGAGATGAAAGTGAGGGAGCGAGTGGGTGAGTTACTGTTTGAGAGAGAGAGAGAGAGAGAGAGAGAGAGAGAGAGAGAGAGAGAGAGAGAGAGAGAGAGAGAGAGAGAGAGAGAGAGAGAGAGAGAGAGAGAGACCGTGAGGATAGACACTGTGTTTGCGTGAATGTGTCTGCGTGCGCATGTCCAGGATTCGTGCTTTCATGCCTGTGGTGAAAATCGCCGGAGCATATACACCCTCCCCCTCCCCTCCCAGACGCGTCAATCGAAGGGGAAAACTTGAGGCAAGAGACAGCTAGCTAACCCTTTGGGAAAGGGCGATGTCCTGAGTATCCTTTTCCTCCTTCTCCCTTTCCTCCTCCTCCTCCCTCTCCTCCTCCTCCTCCTCTTCCTCCTCCTCCCTTTCTTCCTCCTCCTCCTCCCTTTCTTCCTCCTCCTCCTCCCTCTCCTCCTCCTCCTCCTCCCTACGCCGTCTGCTGCGTTCGAGTTGGCGTGTCCTGCGATCTGCAAAGGAAGGGTGTCCTGCAGGTTGGGTGGGGGAGGTGGAGGGGGGGGGCGTTCTGCAGGAGGAGGAGGATGGGAGGGAGGGAGGGAGGGAGGGAGGGAAGGCGTTCTGCAGGAGGGGTAGGGAGGAGGAGGAGGAGGAGAAGGAGGAGGTGGAGGGGGGGAGGGAGGGAGGGAGGGTGTTCTGCAGGAGGGGTAGGGGGGGGGAGGAGGAGGAGGAGGATTTCCGGGAATTGTTACCCTGGTCTCTCCGGCCCGTTAGGAGGTCGAGGGGAGCTAAGGGGTTCGTTTCGTCGCTGCTTCGAAAGGGGTTCAAGGACCACCAGTGTCGTCATCATCATCAATCATCG
>BOPN01000393.1:147985-160485 GCA_017312705.2 Penaeus japonicus | reverse complement strand
AGGGGAAGTGAGGGGTTGGGGAAGGATGGGGAAGGGAAAGAAAAGGGGGGGGGGGGATTGTGACCGGCCGAGCTGAATGATTGATGATATGGTCGGCCCGTGATACTCGTTATGCGGCCTGTGCGGTGAGCGCCATGCGGTCATGTTTGACTGAGGAGAGAGAGAGAGAGAATGTGTGTGTGTGTGTGTGTGTGTGTGTGTGTGTGTGTCCATGCTTGTTTGAGTGTGTTGGTAAAATTCAAACAAACCCAGAGGGCTCAAGATAGTATATTTTTCTTTCCTCTTTTTCCTTCCCACCCTATCCCCTCCCCCTGCTCCTTCTTTCTCTCATTTGTACCTCGAATTTCGCATGGAGGAGCATTCGTCAAGGCTGTTTGTTTACACGCACCTTTGTCCTCATGCCAAGTGGGAAGGAGAACACACAATTTGCACATTATTTTATTTGTTGCAGCGTTACGTCCAGCCATGAAGTACATGCACAAAGTTGATGCAGTCTGTTGCAAAATGCGAAAACAGTGTTGCGGGGGAATAGAATCGGCGGCAGTGAATGCTTGCATGTTTTGCAATTGGTGCGATTTGCACGCGGGACAGAGGACGTAAATCTCCGTCACGGGAAGGCCAGATGGGGTTCGCTTGCAATGCAGACTTGTAAAGAGAGACACATACATACACACATACAAATACACACACATACACACACACATACTTACATATATACTTATATATGCACACACATATATGAACACATGTATGAGAGAGAGAGAGAGAGAGAGAGAGAGAGAGAACCTCACAAGTGAGTTGACTCAGCAGTAAGCTGTGAGCAAGGCATGCGGAACCACCTAACCTACCTGAACTTCTGCTGATATGAGAGACTGTATCTCTACCTCTCTCTTTTTTTCCCATGCGTGGCTGGTTTCTTCTCTCCCTCACTCTTCCCTCCATTCATTTAGGTACATGGCAGCCACAGAAGTGAAAGAGAGATAAAAGAAAGAGTGAGAGTGTGAGTGTGAAGGAGAGAATGAAAGAGAAAGCACATTCCTATAACTGAGAGAGAGAGACAGACAGACAGACAGAGAGCCAGCCAGCCAGCCTTCATGCTTGTACCTCATATTTTATTTACACTTAATTTCATGTTATTGTTTCCTCCCCTTCAATATTCTTCCTCCTTCACCATTCTTCATTTTTGCTCTCCTTGGGTCACCTCCTTATTCCCTTTGATAAACCTGTGACAGGTGTAGAGATACCTGTTATTTAGACAGTAATGAAATACATCCTTACTTGCACAGCTGTTTTGTTACCATCATTCACATCAATCAGGCTGTGATAGTCTCAGGACTTTTGTGTGTGTGTGTGTGTGTGTGTGTGTGTGTCATGAGCGTGCATGTGTGTGTGTGTGTGTGTGCACACACACATGCCAACCCTCTCTCTCTCTCTCTCTCTCTCTCTCTCTCTCTCTCTCTCTCTCTCTCTCTCTCTCTCTCTCTCTCTCTCTCTCTCTCTCTCTCTCTCTCTCTCTCTCTCTCTCTCTCTCTCTCTCCTTCTCTCTCTCTCTCCTTCTCTCTCTCTCCTTCTCTCTCTCTCTCTCTCTCTCTCTCTCCTTCTCTCTCTCTCTCTCTCTCTCTCTCTCTCTCTCTCTCTCTCTCTCTCTCTCTCTCTCTCTCTCTCTCTCTCTCTCTCTCTCTCTCTCTCTCTCTCTCTCTCTCTCTCTCTCTCTCCTTCTCTCTCTCTCTCTCTCTCTCTCTCTCTCTCTCTCTCTCTCTCTCTCTCTCTCTCTCTCTCTCTCTCTCTCTCTCTCTCTCTCTCTCACTCTTCTCTCCTCTGTCCTCTCTCTTCTCTCCTCTGTCCTCTGTCCTCTCCTCTCCTCAGTCCTCTCCTCTCTCTCTTCTCTCCTCTCTCTCTCTCTCTCTCTCTCTCTCTCTCTCTCTCTCTCTCTCTCTCTCTCTCTCTTCTTTCTCTTTCTCCCTCCTCTCTGTCTCTTTCTCTTCCTCCCTCTCACTTTCCTATGCCACACTCTCCCTCCCCTCCCTCCACTTTCTCTCTCCCTCCCTCTCTCTCCCTCCCTCCCTCTCCCTCTCTCTCCCTCTCCTCTGCCCTCTCCTCTCTCTCCCTCCCTCCTTCCCTCCTTCCCTCCTTCCCTCCTTCCCCCTCCTCCTCTTTCCTCCCTCTCACTCTTCTATCCCACCCTCCCCCTTCCCCCCATCCCTCACTTAGATCCCACCTGTTGATCTTCAGGTTGGCATGGCAATAGCCTCCCTGAACGATCTCTGGGCGGCTGTATACCTGCATCTCTTTTGGTTTTGGAACGTTGGAACATTGTCTTCTGTGTTCACTCTTTGATTCACTTTTTTCTGTATTTCTTTGTTTTATTTATTTTTTCTTCATTGTTTTTCATTTACTTTGTCTTTATATATATATATGTGTGTGTGTGTGTGTGTGTGTGTGTGTGTGTGTGTGTGTGTATGAATGTATGTCTGGGCATTCATGTTTTGTATAAGACTGGATAGCAGTATGAGATGAAGGTGACCATTTTTTTCTGTTAATCACTATCATTGTTTAAATTCTCTTTTGTAAATGTTTCCCCCTTGAGATTGATATTCCATGTTCAGTTCGCATTCCTAATAGGGATCCATTTTTCCCCCAGATCTACCAACACCTGCGTTACTACAGCAACCCAGCGGAACAGCGATGGATTGTGAGGATATTGCTCTTTGTGCCGATCTATGCCTTCGACTCCTGGATCTCCCTCCTCTTCTTCAACAAGGATAACTATTACATCTACTTTGACACAATCAGGGACTGCTATGAAGGTACGTGGTTGGTTCGGTCATCGTTATTATCACCGACACAAAGTCAGGCGAGCTCTGTCCAGCCCCTCACCCTCATGTCTTCTATCTCTCAATCTCTCTGAGTCATAGGGGGCGGGGCTAATTTTGCCTGGCATGGTACTGGTGACCAAAATAACATTTGCCCAGAAAAAATGAAATGAAGCACTGTACAGGAAAGGGATTTTGCTAGAGGGTATGCCTGTTGGTCTCACCTTGCATTCTGTTGCAGCGTTTGTGATCTACAACTTCTTGAGCCTTTGCTACGAGTACCTTGGAGGAGAAGGCAACATTATGAGCGAGATCAGAGGAAAGCCTATTAGGTGAGTCTAAGTTTGATTTTTTGATGAGTTTATTTTTGTTCTTCTGTAATCTCTTCTTCTATTTCTTTTTTCTTCTTCCTCCTCCTCCTCCTTTCCTCCCTCTCTCCCCTTCCTCTTCCCCTTTTTCTCTCCCACTCCTCCCTTCCTGTCATTTGTTTCTTTTTCTCCTCCTCCTCCTCCTCCTCCTCCTCCTCCTCCTCTTTCTTTCCTCCCTCTCTCCCCTTCTTCCCCTTTCCCCTCCCCCTCCCCCCATCCTGTCATCCCCCTTTTCCTCCTCCATGCTCCCTCCTCCCCCTCATACTACATCCCCACCCCATCTCCCTCATCTTTCTCTTCCTCCTTCCTTCCCTCCCTCCACCTCCCTATCCTCCTCATCCTCCTCCTTACTGTGTACTGTGTAGTATTTAGGCCTAATCAGAGAACACCCTTCTCATTCAAGAACTTTTACTGTGTCTGTGGTTTGATATCTTACGTCTCATTTTAAAAATTTCTACAAAGTACCCATCTGACTCTCTGCTTCTCCATCAACAGATCGTCATGCATGTATGGCACATGCTGCTTGGCAGGGAAGACGTACACCATTGGGTTCCTTCGCTTCTGCAAGCAGGCAACCCTCCAGTTCTGCTTTGTTAAGCCGGTCATGGCCTTCATTACAATAATTCTACAGTACTTTGGGAAATACCAGGATGGTGACTGGAGGTGAGATATTGTACATATTGTGTGATTTTGCCCGATGATTTGGCTGCTATATGTGCATTTTGCCAGTAGAGATATTGTCTGTCTGTTTCTTTATCTCTCTCTCTCTCTCTCTCTCTCTCTCTCTCTCTCTCTCTCTCTCTCTCTCTCTCTCTCTCTCTCTCTCTCTCTCTCTCTCTCTCTCTCTTTTTCTCCCTTGCTGGACAAGGTGTATAACAAACATTTGTCATTGACAGTCCTGAAGGTGGCTACCTGTACATCACCATCATCTACAACATCTCAGTGTCGCTTGCCCTGTATAGCCACCTGCTCTTCTACTTCGCCACGAGAGACCTCCTGCAGCCATTCGAGCCCGTACTCAAGTTCTTTACCATCAAGTCCGTCATTTTCGTGTCATTCTGGCAGGGTAAGATCGTCATGAAATGACTTCGTGAAATGTTCTTGTTTATATGTTATTTATGTTTCTGGAGGAATGATAGATTAAGCCAAAATAGTATATTATTTGTGTTTGCAAGATTGTGATATTACTGCAAGTTCATTGGTTGAGCATATGTTACACTAACATACTAATTTTTTATTTGGATTTTATTGATAAATTTAGATGAGCATTTGAATTAGTGTTTCAATCTTTTGGGGAGTGGACTTCTTAAAACAAATAGCACAAGAAGAAAGTAAATATTCAAACTTTAGAAATATAAAAGATGTATATATCATAACTTGTCTGACCTCCAAAATATCCGCAGGTGTATTATTAGCTATCCTGGAAAAGGCCGAGGTTATCAAGGGGAACCCTAACCTAAACACGGGCACAGTCTCCGCCGGATACCAGAACTTCATTATTTGCGTGGAGATGTTTTTCGCCTCTGTTGCCCTGCGATACGCCTTCCCTTACCAAATTTACGGAGATTTTACCGTTACTGGCACTGGCCGCACGGTCACCATGCAGAGTATTTCGTCATCTCTCAAGGTAAAGATGTCATGTGATGTAAGGTGTATGATCACATCGATATTATATTTATTGATATTGCTATTAATATTCTCAACATTACCATCGCTCTGAAAGCGTTTAATCTGTATGGAGACTGAGTATATGTCCTCCACACATTTTTGCTGCTGGATCTTATTGTTTCAAATATACAAATTTCCACCTACAGGAGACCATGAACCCCAAGGACATTATGACAGATGCCATCCACAATTTCCACCCACAGTACCAGCAGTACACCCAGTACAGTGCAGGTATTTAATTCCGTCCTCGCGTTGGATAGTGATATTACGGAGATCATTAGGGTTCTTTTATTCAATTCATTATCCACATATGTTGAATAATTTTGTTTTTTTCCTTGATAATTATATTGGTATTGTTTTTCCATGAGGATATATTACTGCCAACACATGGATTAACCAGATATGTATTACTTGAAAATAGATCAATAAAGTTTGTTTTTTGAACATGCACTTTAGGCATGTTTTAGTTTTCACTCATTATAAAATACAAGAGACAACGAAGTCATCAATCGCGATTACTCATAAATATTACCAAATCCTCCTCGCACGCAATTTTTCCATGCGGGGAAATACTTCATTCGAAGATTTATCGATATGAAGTTGTGATTGATACCAATACAGGGACTGGAGCATTAAAGAGAATTTGTAGTTAGGCAGGTTTTGATTCGGTGACCTTGGACAAGGGGCTCTCCTCTGAATGTGTTTATTATAGGTCATTCCCTGACAGCAGGCACCTGGAGTAGGAAACAGGACAAGAAGTGTGGAGGAATAGGGGGGCTCATGAAAGGATGTGTTCGAACACACGAGCCAGGCCACAGCGTTCATTCTGATGGCCCCAGTGCCCTATCACAGGTGTCTGCTGTCAGGGAATTGTCTTCCTTAGCCTCTACTAACAACAGCATCTTGTTTCCGAGACTAGTGCATGAGCCTTCCTCCTTTTTTTATGATTGTTCCGGCTTTAGGCACTTAGCCGACTGGTCTTGATGTTCGTTTTGTCGCATGTTATATGTAAAAAGTGGATCTTGTAAAATTCTTTTCAAGTTCAGTAAGGATTTTAAATTGTATGACAAGGATTGCAATATATATATATATAAATATATATGTATATATATATATATATATATATATATATATATATATATATATATATATATATATATATATATATATATATAAAATTATTTTTTTTAATTGGATGAAGCATATATTCCCATTCAGTTTGGCTGGTAAAATGTTAAATGTTAAATGGTTAATGGACAAGTAAATGGTGTATTGCTTTGCTTACCAGATCTATTGCCTCTGTTATCTCAGTAAATTTCAAGCAAGTACCTCCCTCTTGTTAAACCACAAATGAAAGCATGATTATGTTAGGTCCTTTTTGGTCATCTCCCATTTTCACAAGCACAAATAGTTTAGCTTATAGATATTAACAGATTTATTTAACTTTTTTCTATCTTTCTATTTCTCTTTTGCAATTTCTCTCCCTCTTTTTCACTCTTTCCCTTTCACTCTTTCTCTCTCTTTCATTCTTCTCTCTCACTTTTGCTCTCTCCCTCTCTTTCACTCCTTCTCTCTCTCTCTCTCTCTCTCTCTCTCTCTCTCTCTCTCTCTCTCTCTCTCTCTCTCTCTCTCTCTCTCTCTCTCTCTCTCTCTCTCTCTCTCTCTCTCTCATTCTTTCTCTTTTTTCCACTCTCTCTTTCACTCTATCTCTCATTCTCTCTCTCTCTCTCTCATTCTGTCTCTCTCTCTCTCTCTCTCTCTCTCTCTCTCTCTCTCTCTCTCTCTCTCTCTCTCTCTCTCTCTCTCTCTCTCTCTCTCTCTCTCTCCCTCTCTCTCTCTCTCTCTCTCTCTCTCTCTCTCTCTCTCTCTCTCTCTCTCTCTCTCTCTCTCTCTCTCTCTCTCTCTCTCTCTCTCTCTCTCTCTCTCTCTCTCTCTCTCTCTCTCTCTCTCTCATTCTTTCTCTTTTTTCCACTCTCTCTTTCACTCTATCTCTCATTCTCTCTCTCTCTCTCTCTCTTTCTCTTTCTCTCTCTCTCTCTCTCTCTCTCTCTCTCTCTCTCTCTCTCTCTCTCTCTCTCTCTCTCTCTCTCTCTCTCTCTCTCTCTCTCTCTCTCTCTCTCTCTCTCTCTCTCTCTCTCTCTCTCTCTCTCTCTCTCTCTCTCTCTCTCTCTCTCTCTCTCTCTCTCTCTCTCTCTCTCTCTCTCTCAATTCCTTTTATTCTTTTACCAATCTCTCAGTGGATGCAGGACAGCACCTCATATTACATGCATTTTTTCATAATTGTCAGAAATTATTTACGTGAGACAGTGTTGGACCGTTAATAATCTCTTGTCACGGCTCTGCCACGCAGGCTGCAACTCTGTCAGTGCTCGCGTATTCCTCCAAGAGCTGGAACAGGGGTTGGAGGCTGCCAAAGGTGTTGTGCCAGTCCTTAAGAGTATTCTGACTTGAACACGTTACCTTGCTGTCGAGGCAATATATATATGTGTATATATTTATATATATATATATATATATATATATATATATATATATATATATATATATATATATATATAGTTTTTTTTTGTTTTTTTTGAAGAGATTAGTTTCTTGTAGATAGGTGCGGTAGTTGAGGGTAGCTTGTGTTTCGCCTTAGGTTGGTTGATATTCTTTAGAGTCGCTTGTTTTGTTTTCGTTGTAGCTTAATAATGAAGAGGTTGCAGCACAGGTACAGCAAGCAGACTTCCTGCTAAGTGCATTAGTAACTTTTTGCAAATGAAACATGAGACTTGACTCTATTCTTTATTCTTGAATATATATATATAAGTAAAACCATTTATTACATTTTTCCCCTTCTTTCTATTCTTTAACAAAGCAAAGACATAACTTACCTTTCCTTGATTTAGAAGATTCGCCTTCCGTAGCCAAGATTTTTTTTTTTTTTTTTTATTATTCCCTAAGACATTTACATCAATCATTCCATTACTCTGGCATTTACCAGATTCGTCATTGTAACAAAATGATTCTACAGTCTCTCATAATTCAAAATTTAACAAAATTATTTAAAAAAGACTTCATAACCTATCACTATGAGGTTTGCATTGAATCCCCTCCAACACCCAGGTTAACTCATTAATTACAAATTACTTTAACGTACCCTGTGTCGACTAATCTCTAATTCAATCTGTTCTCTCCTGACTAACCTAAACACTGTCATGTGAGGTCCTTTTAGGCTGTTATGTTCCCCCCCTTATCCAGAATATTCTCATCTGCATTTCCATCACGGTTCTCAGTGCCGTTCGTTGCACTCCCTCGCGAGACTCAGAGCTTTGTGGAAGTGCGGAAGAGCAAGTTTTTCTTGTGTCTCCACCTCCTCCCTTTCCTCATCCCCTGCTCCTTCCCATTCCCCTTCTCACCCTCACCCTCACCCTCTCACTCACTCACTCTCATTCACTCACACTGTCACTTCAAATGCTTGACCTCTTTTTCTCTCTTTTATTTTTATTTCCTTTTTTCAGTCTTGCTCCAGTCCCTTTCTGTTTATTTATTTATTTATTTTTTCTACAGTCTGTGTGCTGCCATTTTATGAATACGTACAAATGCCCATATATATATATGTTTTTGTTGTAGTGGTAATTTATGCAGTGCTAGTACTTCAAAATACTACAATTGTGATTTCTTTTGGAATGAGTTAATATCAAAATATGCATATGTAAGAATCACTTCTATAACAAGCCTTTTGGTGTGTTTCGTGGAATTATAAAAAAAGGTGTTTTTAATGCAATGTTATCATATTATGAAAGATTTTTTTTTTCACCAAATCCTGCAATAAATGGCAAGATAAGTTTATAAATGGTGATGTGTATAAGTGTAAACTTAATTATAGGATAGTAGTTTTTAGTTGTGCTTTGGATGTCTAACTAGCATGGTTTTATATTCATTCATATTAATTTTACAATTTACTACTCTTATGTTCATATGTCTGCATGATTTGTGATAAATGTTGACATTCGCATCTTTATTATTTAACTTTCATTTTTCTCTCTTTCTTTCTCCCCCCCTTCCCTCTCCCCGACCCTTCTCTATCCATCTCCCCCCACATTCTCTCTCTCTCTCTCTCTCTCTCTCTCTCTCTCTCCCTCTCTTTCCCTCTCCCACTCCCTCTCCCTCTCCCTCTTTATATCTTTATTTATTTTACTCTCTGTTTGTCTAATTCACTCTCTCTCTTCCCCTCCTTCTCTCTCTCCCCTCTCCCTCCTCTCACTCTCTCTTTCTCTCTCTCTCTCATTGATTCTTTCTCCATTTGATTACCTCTCCATATTTTCTCTCTGTCATTCCCTTTTGTTGTTGTTAATTCCATTATTTATTAAAGTATGTAAAGCAAGGAAATTGATGCCTTTGGCTGTGTTCAATAAATAAAGTAATTGTGAAATGGAACCCCGTTAGGCGACACCGGCCGTCCAACACAGGTGCTCACGCACAGCTATGACATGGAGGAGCTCCGTCCAGACCTTTTGCCTGTCTCCTCTACCACCACCACCACCACTCTAGCCTCTGACACCATCCCCGCCACCACCACCACCACCAGTGCCCCCAGCCAGGTTGGTGGAGGTGGTGGAGGAGGCACGGTAGTCAACTCGGGTCTTAGCGTCATCTCCACCGCAGTCCGAGCACAACAGACCCAGGACCTTGTGAGACTGCCCCCTCCGCCCTCTAAAGGTGCCGTGCCTGCGGGTGTGCCCGTGGGAATGACGCTCGCACTCCAGTGGGGGCAGCCGCCTCGCCCACTGCGGCACGCAAGCACTGTTCTCTCTCGCACTCACACTCACGTTGGGAGTTGATTCTTGAAAGCAAAGTTGGATCCTCATTTGTGTTTGCCTTTTTTCACTTTTTCACTTCACTTTTTATTTTTTTATTGTTCATCTATGTTGTGATTTTGATTTGTCTTTTTCATGTTTGCTTAATAATATCCTACGGGAAAAGGAGTCATTTATATATCCGTCCATTTTTATACCTTGAACATACTTTTTCTTCTCACTTTAATTGATAATAGAGCAGCAGAGCCTGTAAATGACAGCTGCGTCATGTGACGGCGTGACTTAGGGAAATGCCCAACCAGATGCCGTTGAAACGTGTACATGCACAGAACAGCATCAGGGATATCCTCTCATGTTTGCCATGTTACAATAAAGTGATTTGACTGAACGATCCAACTTTGGTTTGGTGTTTGTCTTAGTAGTAGATAAGGTTGATTAAATAACATCTTTGATTCTTTGTTATTAGTCATGTTTTCATGGAAAACTGCTTACTAATTTATGTTTGTTCTCTGTGTTTTCTCGTCATAGTGGTGGTGGGTTATGAATTATACTTGTATGTCATTGAAGTTTTTTTTCCTTCTTCTTTTATTGTCTGCTTAAAAACAGGATTAGAAAACTTCCTGGTATCTCACTGTTTGTGTGTGGTGTGTGTGTATGTATGTATGTATGTATGTATGTATGTATGTGTGTGTAAACATGGTGTTGGGAACTAACACTTTTCTCGTCTGTTTTCCCATACATTTCTTGTGTTCTTCTTTCTTGCACGAAGTGTATCTGTGGGTATTCTCTGACCAAGAGCTGCTTTGACGGTGGATATTGTTAATTAGCACAGCATTAGTTTTGTAAAGTTACGAATTAGTTCTACCTCAAGTTTTTTAGAATAGGCTCATCTAAGAATAAAATCTACCTGTGATGTCTGTGTGAATGTATATATATATATATATATATATATATATATATATATATATATATATATATATATATATATATATATATATGATATGATATGATATGAACATAGGTAGTGTGTTATACATTAGTTATAGAATGAGGTGCAAAACTCATATATCTGTGGTGAATCTGTTATTTTATTTAGGAAGAATACAGTATGTTCTCATGATGATAATCAAATTTCAGTTGTCTAATTAATATTTCACTCCATGAAAATGAATAGTGATATGTGATTGATTTTGCAAAAAGTGTGATTTTGCCACAGCTTTAGCATGAATAGACTAGGAGATAAAAAGGCTTCTTTTTTTCATTGTACATTCCATATTATAGAAGGGATTGTTCATATCAAATGTCTTTTAACCAATCATTTCATTCTAATCAAATGCCAAGAAATATGACTCGAATATGATTGAATTTGTTGTTTTCCCATTAAGATTCCTGCTTCGTTTTGTATGCATGACTTGCAAGTACATGAATTTGCTACTTGTGGCATGCTACTTCTTAATGTGCCTCTCCTTGTAACTTGTTCTTGTCAGAGCCACGTGTTTTGTGCATGTGAGTTTGCATCTCTCCAGCTTTGTAGATAGTAATTGTATGTGCCTTGTGCTTCATTGATTGTGATTTTAGTTGTATTTTGCTTGAGTCCAGATATAGCTACCCATGTTTATTAGGTTCCCCATAATGAATTGCTTTCAAATTGCAAACTTTATATTTTTTGAGATAATAAAGCATGTTTTTCTTTTGAAGAATCACTTAACTGTTTGTTTGTTAGTTTGTTTTTTTGTATTAATTTATATAAGATATAGCATGCGCTTGAGAGAATAATGTTGAAAATGTGTTTTGTAACTTTTCAGTTCGTTTTCTCTTTCACGTCATCTCACAACATGCTTTTTGTATGATGCATTTGCTGTTCTCTTTGACTTATTCAGAGCCCCCAGTCAGAAGATCCTTGCGATTGCAAAGGTCGGCAGCCACTGAAGGGACCTCTCTCATTGCAGGAGGCACCACTAGAGGGTCAGGCCACACCGCGGTCAGTACCTATGATGCCGATGAAGTCCCACAGTCCAACGGAAGTAACGGAATGGGAGGGATGGGAGGAGGTGGCCTGGGCAGCGGAAACGGAGGAGGCCTTGGTGGAAGAGCCCAGAATGGCGGGCGGAACGGCAACGGAAGGGCAGCGTATAACGAGAAGACGATGCTCTTAAGCTCAGATGATGAGTTCCAGTGAGGGCAGGGACAATACAAAGGATGTAAGTTTAAAGAGATTATGTTCTGTTTAGTAGGTGGTGCCATCTAGGTTTTGGGTGTTATTTGTAACCCATTTTACTTAATTTTACGGCACTTAGGATGACTATGACTGAAATTGTCAAACACCATTTACGTTATGACGTTATACACATTGTATGTCATGACACCATCCGCAATGGGTTAATTGCCCCTTATCACAGTTCAGTTCGGTAAATTTCTTTCTTCAAAGACTGGATTTTTTTCCTTAAGAAGTAGGCAGTTTAGAACTAAGGAAACTTCATTTGCTGAATACAAAACTTTAATATTGTGATAGGTGTGTGCATAGATGGGCCAGTTTAGGCAAGTTTATTTATGTGTACCAATAGATGCATACCATTATTTTTCTAATTCATTTCCGTTTGATTTTTAGGTTGAGAAGAAACCTTCACTTCCGCTGCTGCCTTTGGGCCGAAGTCTTCGGCTGAGGAGCTCCCAGGGACGGGATTTGTGGACGTTGGGAACTGCCACAATTCTCGGCTGACATTCGTCTTGTCTTGGCTCTCGTTTATTGATGCTTCGTCATCTTCTCAATTTTTCTTTTGATTCCTCATGACTTTTTGTGTTTTCTGGTTCTATCTATGTCTACATGCATATCCTGTTGTTTTTATTATCTA
>BOPN01000393.1:122199-126316 GCA_017312705.2 Penaeus japonicus | reverse complement strand
TATATATATATATATGTGTGTCTGTATGTGTGTGTGTGTGTGTGTGTTCCGTAATATCATCATCGAAACGTTTTCTTTCCAGACACAGACTGTAGGTAAGATATCCTGATGTTTGTGTTGCCTCGAGACGGAGGTCAGTAACCTTAACCCACGGCGAGGAGACGAGTAAGCGAGAGATCATATGATACATAAAACATTTTATAAATCAACGTACGATGCATCACATTCTACAAATTTAGACTCGCATTCGTTCAGATTTTTTTTCAGGAAACAATGCCAGAAAGATCGATTTTGGAAATCGTATTATAAAACAGGAATTCTGGATTTCTTTTCTTCTTCTCTTCGTTTCTGACCGTTAGGCAACCTGGCTGGCTACATCCCTCCCCCGTCCCTCCCTCCCTCCCTCCCCCCTGCCAACCCTTCAACTTCACAAGCTGAACCGTTATGTGAACTTCAGTAACCTCCTTTTACTAACAAAAAGAAGAAGAAAAAATCTCTCGTTGGTTTTGATATCTCGTGTTTATAGATATATTTTTGGATATTTCTACAAGAAAGAGAGTTACAACAAAGAGGAAAAGGATAATGTAATAACGAATATTTTGTTATTCACTAGGATAGGAGTGGATAACTATCAACATTGATTAATAAGTTCAAAAAAACACACACAATAATGGTAAGTGAAATAATGAAAAAGAGCTTATATATAACCCACTAGATCATTAAATGAAATGAGACAGAACAGCGCAAAGGAATTTGTCTCCCGGAAGTGAATAACGAACCTAAATATTTTCGGATAAACTTAACAACACAGTGGGAATAGAGTTGATTATACATCACGATACGTTCCATACATATATGAAAATTATATATTCAAGTTGTATATAACTTAGAGGGCGGTCATATTATCACAACTCATTTTAAGGCTTCTCTCTCTCCCTCTCTCTGTCTCTCTCTCTCTTTCTCTCTGTCTCTCTCCCTCTCTCTGTCTCTCTCTCTCTCTCTGTCTGTCTGTCTCTCTCTCTCTCTTTCTCTCTCTGTCTCTCTCCCTCTCTCTGTCTGTCTGTCTCTCTCTCTCTTTCTCTCTCTGTCTCTCTCCCTCTCTCTGTCTCTCTCTCTCTCTCTCTATCTATCTCTATCTCTCTCTTTCTCTCTCTCTCTCTCTCTTTCTCTCTCTGTCTCTGTCTCTCTCTCTCTCTCCCCTCTCTCTTTCTCTTTCTCTCTCTCTCTCTCTCTCTCTCTCTCTCTCATAAATACATTTTTCAAAAATGAGAGAAATGCTTAAAAAAGGAATATAATTATTGTATAACCTTAATCATATCTTTTCACATGTTATATTCAATTGTGGTGTTGGGTTTTCTGCAAAGCATCGTTGCAAGAAAAAATAAAATTATGACACATTAAAACCTAATAAGTCCAGATCACAATAATCAATATATTTTTTTTCTAGTTTTCTTTTTTTTTATTCGATAATAATCCTTAATTCGTAATGAAATTCCCAAGTGAATCTTACCACCAGGTTAATAACACACCCCATATAACAATACGATATAAATAAAAAAAAAGCTTTATTAAAGCCATATAAAACCACAGCCCCACGGACCTTTAATTAATTAATTCAACTGTGCATTTGATAAAGCCAGATGATCCTCTGGACTGTAACCAAAGAGATCAAAATCAGGTTGATACAACCGAATTATTTCTTCGAGGAGACTTCGAGGAATTTGACCGAAGTACCACTTGGTAGCTTCTCGCGTGGAAGTGAAGTGGTCGTTTCTGGAAAGGGAGTAAGAAAAGGGTTGAAGTTTTGGCTCGTTTTCTTGTGTGTTGATTAGGGTTTGTTTGTTTTGTTTGTTTGTTCTGTTTGTTTGGTTTGTTTATGTCTTTGTTTATGTTTATGTTTATGTTTATGTCTCTGTTTCTGTTTCTGTCTCTGTCTGTCTCTGTCTGTCTCTGTCTCTCTTTCTCTCTCTCTCTCTCTCTCTCTCTCTCTCTCTCTCTCTTTCTCTTTCTCTTTCTCTCCCTCTCTCTCTATGTGTGCGTGCGTGTGTGTGTGTGTGTGTGTAAATAAATATACCATCGATCGCATTATCTAAATAAGCAATATATCTCCAGACACACCATATAAGCACAATAAAAAAGAGGAAGAAAATTAAAAAAAAGAAACATACTTAGAAGAGTGTGTCCGAGTGTTGTTAAGCTTCCCATAGAGTTTCGTTTCCCGGATTATGTACTCTTGGTCTTCGCTCAGGGTCTCCATATGAGCGACGGCGTTGTACTCGAAGTGGCAGGGGGCGCAGTACCACCAGAAGGGTTTCCAATGGTTATTTACTTCGTGTTGGCCTTTGCTTGCCCTGAAGGATGAGAGGGAAGCAGTCAGGCAGTCAGTTCACAAGGTGCTTGACGGTTTGTTATTCTGCTTGCAAAAAAAAAAAAAAAAAAAAAAAAAATGTGCACGGGTGGAAAGCTCTACCGTGTTGATAACAAGTGAAGCACGTTATAGACAAAGCGCAATAAGCTTATTTCGGATGTAATTGCTTGTGGTTTTCTGCTGTTCCCAGCTTTTTTATCCGTTCCCTGAAGAAGAAGACGTGAGCATTTAATAATATGCCTAATATCCCGTTACTATAGGAACCAAATATGTATAAAACTCACCAGAATTTCTCCATTTCTTCTCTTATAAACATGAGGAACTGCCTGAAGGAGGGTCTGCCGGCTGGGTCAGTGGGCGTGTCAGGGTCAGAATACTTCGTGGAGATCATCTTCTGCATGACCATGAACTGATTCTCTTTGCAGATAATGTGCAACATCTTGTCTCTGAAAAGGTGTTGTTTATATCAAGTTGGTCCCCATTTCTGTCTACTTTGGTGTCATTATGCTACACGTAAATTATACAAAGGCAATACTTTAAGGGACAGAGTAAATAGAATCCATTAATGCAGCCGGTAAGAAAACAAAAAACACGAAGAAATAATTAGAATCCACAAAGGCAGTTGATAAAACACACACACACACAATATGAAGCATCAGGATCGATAAAGGCAGTATGTGAAAACCGAGACAATGATATGAATCGTGTAAGTTATATTTCACGTTATATACCGTGTCTATCTTCATCATTACTCCACAACGTGTGTCTATCTTCAGAATTACTTCCCCTGTATACCGCCTTCGTCTCAGGTCAGAGGGGAAAAAAAGGAAAAAAAGTAAAAGATTCGCGTTTTCCCGGTTTTTTTTTTTTTTTTTTCCCCTTCGTCTTTTCGTTCCCTTTTCACAATTCAACAAACTCACCGGAAGGCCGACAGTAAACGATCAAGCGGGTTCCTGACAATGATCATGCGCATGGCTTTCTTCATGAAGGATTTGCGCTGTCGGAGTCCCAAGGGCGCGCTGTAGATCTTCCTGACGCGCCCTCGACCGTGCCTCGTGTCCTCCCCGGCCATCTTCAGGAGGTTGGTGATCCAAGTGGTCGATCCTACCTGAGGATTGACTCGGAGGCTCAATACGCGACAAGGTCTTGCTTATCGAGATATATAAGCGGGGTGGGGGGGTGGGGGTATCTCGTACTTATTTCCCCTCTAACTATATGATAACAAGAGTGAAAAACAAAATAATATCAAAGAACGTGATGCAAGGAAGTGGAGATAAAGCAACAAGCACATCAAGCCGAAACACATCATGCAAATAACACTAACAACGCACCGAAGGGCAAAATATACAATAACAACAATATACACCACAACATCACCCCCCCCCCCCCCCCCCCACCCCCCCCCACCCCCACCCCCAAACGCTGTCGCAATAAAACACCAACACAACACCTACCTTATTAATCGGGCAATAAATCAACCCATGGTCCTTCAGCCAAAGATTACTCTGGTAGATCGGATCCAGAGGAGGGTTCAGAACGCCCTTCCCAGAGTCCATCTTGGCGCAGCCGTCGAGGAGGACCTTTGACCTTTGCTCGAACACCTCTCGCTGACCTTGAGATCGCGCTTCGGTCTGACGGGAGGAAACGGGGTCTGGAGTTGTTCATATTCTGGATAGTCGTTATCTTTAAGTATGATGTTTGTATGGTTGTTTTGTGTACGTTTTTTAAAGTATGTATCACTAAAATAAT
>BOPN01000393.1:94699-119699 GCA_017312705.2 Penaeus japonicus | reverse complement strand
CACAACTTCTCTCAGGTTTCCGAGAGGTCTGAAGGTGTGCGTCTGGTTCCCACGGCGCAACGGAGCATACTGTGTCTGTCTTCCCGCCACTCAACTGAAGATGTCTCAGGGCAGGTATATGACGTCATGTGTGACGTCACGGGCTCTCTTGCGCGGGTGAACAGGCATGCTGAATATGCCACAAGAATGATTAAAGACCTCACGAAATTATCTGTTATTGGAGGAAAACTAATTTGTAAAGTTTATAGCTCTGATTATAAAGGTATGAGGGGTGATGATCAAGTGATATATGAGGTTGTGCAGGTACACTTAATCTCATATTTTATAAAAAATGAGAATATATCCCTTTCCTCCTTTTTCTGACTTTTTTTCTTCTTCTTTCTCCTTCATATTTTTCTCGTTCTTATCCTCCTCTGCTTGTTTTTCTCCTTCTTTATTTTCTTTCTCCTCTTTCCTCCCCTTCCTTCGTGTTTTTCTTCTTTCTTAATATAAGAATTACGGGCTCATTCTTGATACACATGTACTTGAAAATGTAAACATACACATAAGTACGTATAAATATTTATGTGTGTGTGTATATATATATATTTTATATATATATATATATATATATATGATATATATATATATATATATATATATATATATATATAAATATATATATATATACATATATATATTTATATATACATATGTATAAATAAATATATACATTTATTTTATATATTATATATACACATGTATATATAAATATATACATATATGTATATATATATATATATATGTACAAATCTATTTATCCATCTATCTATCTATCTCTCTCTATATATACATATAGATATACACACACACAAGCACGCACACACGCACGCGCGCGCGTGGGCCTTATTCGTTGAATTCTCCGCTCTATCATAATCATATTACATACTACTAAATACGACGTACGTTTCTTCTCTCTTTCGCAAAGTAGATTTCTCCTTTGCTTCGAGAATAGGCGAGAAGGAAGGAAGGGGCGCGTGGGCGCTCTCAGCGGTCCTAGAATATGTGTTCTCTTCATCCTATGTGGCGGGGATGTAGTGAATATCTCCCGATTGGAAACGGGCTGTCTTTTAGGGGATCCCAAGCTATTCGTGGCAGGGCTGGACGCTTGGAAATTCTACCCGTGGCCACCAGGGACCAGCACCATGACGTTGCAACGTTTTAATGCATGGTGCTTGCAACAAATAATGAAACATCATATGCGTGTTTTAGTTTCCCCGACTTTTTATTCTCTTATTTTACTGTATTTTGTTAATTTTACAATACTTAAGCAAAGAAGGTCTCACACCTCTTAAACCATAACTGCTGGTTACCACCTCCAAGACGTTGAGGGAGATGTCCGGAGAGGAACAAGGGACTGAAGCTCGCACGGCCAAAGCTACAGGTATTCTCTCTCCTCATCCAACGGGCAGTTTGCTTATAGCAGCGAGGCTTTCTTTCCATAAGCCAGAGATCCTTGACGGAAGACTGCCGGGAAAGAGGACCCCCTGCTAAAAGTCGATATAGAGAGAGGCCGTAGCCGAGCCTTTATTATTTATTGTATCTGTGTTACGAAGTGGTAATCAATGGACGGTACGAGATACATTGTAATATAAGTAGTGTGCCCCAGTTGTATGTACAGGATTTGTTATATTCTCGTCATGTATGTATATATATCCATGTCGATTAATTAAATATCAGTTTTCTATATTTGTTTATTTTATGGTTACATGTCTTTAGTAAAAGAGTTGTGCCCAGGCTCTTTTGTGTATGTACGGGAAGTAACACTTTCAACAAAATTCACGAGCAACATTTATCCCAGACCCACCGTGCCTTCGGAGAGTGCTTACCGCTCGGCCCACTCCGTTGGTAATCTATAACAAATGTACAAAGATTAATTATGGCAAGCTCCATAAGAAATGAACTTGCAACTTACATCAATGATATGTCAATGGTCACTACAGGGTCGCCTCAGTGCATACAAGCCCGGCGTAGCATCTGCTCCGCAAATCTGGCTTATCCTTATCCTTCATCCTATGTTATACGGATCTCGGGATCTTTACTTTGAAGCCTCTATATGAGGATAATGATTGACTTGGGTTGTGCTTTACAATAACTTATAACGAAGGTTGACCGTGACACCTAAATAGTTTCTATTAATGTGGTAGGTTCCTCTTCAAGTAAGCTTATGAGGAAAGACTAGATGCAAATATTAGTAGAAGAATAAAATAAAGTGGGGCTTTTATGCTTCATGTCCCCTTTTGTGTGGTTAATGCACCAACAATAAAATATGCATATATGGATGCAAAAAGCGACAGAATCGATAAAGCTCGTGAAAACCGAGATAATAATATTCTGATATCTTATGTAGGTGCCTGTTTTTTTTTCATTGGTTTTGGTACGTTTTCAGAAACATGATTTTCCTGGTGATGCAGCAATATGGCGAATCGAGGAAAAATGTAGAATGTATATGATCTTGTTTGTAACATCTAGTATCGAAAATAGCGGTATGCATATACCCTTCTAATGCTCTTTTACAGTCAGCCAGTGGAACAAAGATAAAAAAAATTGTCTACTTTGTCAGCTAACAACAGGCCTGTTTGCACCCCCCCCCCCCTCGCCTGCCCAAATCGTTATATGCGAGGATGAAAAACGAATGAATGTTATATTGAGCAATCCAATAAATAACCTGCACTACTACTGCTATTAGGCTAATATCAGGATGACTATTTCTGCTATGTATAACTCACTCTTGTTTATTGAAAGTGTTCAAATCTAAAATATGTTACATGGTTACAAATAACATTGGCATCGTCTGTCGCAATAATAATTTTAATAATTACTGACACTTGTATAGTGAATGCTACTATGCTAGAGATTACAAGGTTATAAAGTTGATATAGATTCCTTAAAGCAGATCCCTGTTGCCACCAAATACATATACATTGCGATATACGGGTCGTTTTTGAGGCTATTCTCATTCTTACAAGTTGTTCACATCCTCTAACGACAGTGTGGCGTTCTATACTGTCTCAATGAGAGTCAACACTGGAATGGGCCAGAGTATATGAGTATATGGAGTATGCCCATATGGAAGGCATTAAATTTGTTTTGTCCGTCGATGCCCACGTGAGCGGCCATTTTGTTTTCTTCTCCTTTCTCATCTCCTTTATCTCTTTCCTCTTTCTATCTCCATTTAACGTGTTTTCCTCTTTCCATCTACATTTAACGTCGTCATCGGCGTTAATACAGATAATGGAAACATTTGTAAGAATTCATATAACCTACAAAATTAAGGAAGTAGGAATGACAAACGTACAACCTAAACGTGATGCAAAGGTTTTAAAAAGTACAGTGGATAGAAATACAATAAACTGCATGCATTTTTTCTTTTCTTGTGTATTTCGATAAACCTTCGACTTTTCTGACTACCAATGGCATTACTAATATCATCTTTTTGATTAGTATTTATGTCACTAACTAAGACTTAAACTGCAATGATTTTAGTGTATTACTGTATTTAATGTTATTTCTCATTATTGTCAATGTTATTATTATCAACACTAGTATCTATAACTATTATATTGTAAATTACCAATACCATATGATATACGAATGGTATAATATGTCTTTATCAATTCAGGGTATCAGTATTTGCAATCTTACACAAAAGAATTGGACTCCATAACCGCTATTTAGACATATGGAATTAAACAATAATGGAGCCGATGATTAACACAAGACCAGTGAAGTATGGTACCTATTTTTCGTAAATGTTGCCTGTGTCCTTTTAGTCAAATTGAAACTAATTAATTAGGGAAATCAGGGAAAGAAAAGTACACTTTTGGTCAAATTTTGCTTAATGGTAGCACCTCCATTGTGTTCTAAAGTGTAAAAAAGTGTAAAAATTAGGTATCCATTTACGGGGTTTCCAATTTGGAAATATGTAGAACTCTTGTTTGTAGCACGCGTAAGTCGTAAGTAATAAATATTGTCCCCAACTAATGTAAAAAACAATATTTTCTTTACCGTTATCATTTGTAACAGAAGTAATGATAGTTAAAATGTAATGGTATAATATAACTTTTTTTCAGAGAATATGTATTAAATAAAAGATAAGTAACCATGTCATATTTTATTGTATAGCAGACCATTCTATTACATATGCGTAAAAATTACATAAAAAAAAAAAAATTGGCAGAACAACAATCAGGAATATTTGAGAGATCATAATAATTAAAGATCAGTAATCAAGTTACTTTTCTTATTACACACATGTAACATCTAAAGTAACTAAAGGATTATAATATTAACATTATGTAGTTTGTCTACATAAAGTCAATTACAAGTCTATAGTTTAACGCTGCCTGGCCTACAGAGGGAGATAACCAGTTAGCTCAGAGTGGATTATCGTCCTTTAACTCAACTCTCTACAAATATGGTCATTCATAAGGCTACTGATTTTGTACACTATACAATCATTATACAAGCTTCATAATGTGATATGCCTGTCCTCACCATCACTAATTCTATTTTAAAAAAATGACTAGCAACTTTCGCCTTGGGCGTCATTCATACTATACATCACCCTTATGCCATTTCAATTTATATCTACTGTACAGTGCAGAACTTTTTGATGATTTCACAAATATAAAATTGATGCCCCTAATGCACGTCAATCTGCCTACATGTGCTATAGCTACACAAATCACTGTGTAGCACATGATAGGCAAAATCAAACTTCCTATATTGCCGTATAGGAATGGTGTTCGTGCTCTCAGAAAAGCCCTCTTTGACAACTAAAGAGGTCTACCTGTATTTTTGTAATGAAGGGGATCATGTCTGAGCTGATATATCCAATCGACTATTGCGGAGTGTGAGTATTGAGAAGCCAATTCGGAACGCCAATTGAGAACTACTCGGTCAGCCAATTAGTGTGAATTTGTGTGCGGGACAGGGACAGGAATCAGAGGCAGCAGAGAAAACCCAATTAGGAGGAGAGAATTTGCGAAAATTGCCACTGCTGAAGCCCCGAGGTGTCGGTAGTAATCTAGGCAAGAGTTTGATCGAAACTGGTGCCCTGATTCCTTCCCTGGCCTGCTCGAGACAGTAACACTCACGAAGGAACATTCCGGAGGGGGCATAGGAGGGAGGCAGGACACGGCCACACGCACGCACACACATAAAAAGTACATTAAACGATACTGACAATCTAAGACACTGGTAAGGACGCTTGCACAACAATTAGGGCACTTAGGTTATACAAAAGAGGTTGCTAAACATAAGAAAAAAAACAAACAAAAAAAAACAGTAGTATAAAAAGAACATGCAATAATGTGTAAGACTCATCACATTCTCAGCCCTGTCTTGCCTCCTTCATCCATAGAACAATCATAAAGTCTCAGAGAGGAAAATAACATTTAATTCTCTGCTACTTTAAGTGGATCTCACTACAATGTTGGGATAACAACATACCACAAGCTGGCAGATAGCTGGCATTCACACCACTCAGTCGCACCCAATCGTTCAAAAAGCTTCCCGATAAAACACATCAAACCTGCTTAAACATTCGCGCATACTAACTGAACTAGGTATAACCACACTTTTTATTTCGTTTTTTGTTTTGTTTTCCTAACATCACAAGAACTGACTTTCTCTCACTTGGTGACTAAACAACAGATGGAATAGTAATCTTGAGGATGTTAGATCTGTGGATGAGGCATGCAGGTTTATTATATATGGCATTGCCAAGTGCTGGAGGCTATAGTACGAGTCTAATAATTGATGATTTGAGTAAGAATCAAATTAGTGAACTGACTTTCTTTGCTATCTAGATTTTCGAACGGACATTTCTCGATGTTTTTTTGTATTGAATAGAATAAATTTTGTTCTGTGTCTTGGCAATGCTGGGATTACATATGAGCACACCTACTACAGATGGTTAGTGGTTTCAGTCTACATGCTGGTCTAGCCACTCTCCTTCATTGTGAAGTGATTAGTAATACAACCCTTATGTATTCATAAATTTTGACTGAATGGATGATTAAAAGCCTACTTAAGGATTACAAAAGTCCTAAACACGTCACAAAATTGTAGAACGGGTGCCAGAGGAAGAGCCAAATCAGAAATTTGTGTGCTAAAGCTCTGGCTACCAACTTTTTCCTTTGTTTTCATTTATTTTTTTTATACAAGTCCAAATCAGGAGGTCGACATCAGGTGAGTTTCAAGATCTTATCGGGTGCATTACACAGATTATGTAACATCACCTAGTGTGGATATACAGTCACAATCAGGAAATGAAGCGTCTCTTAACATGAGTCTCTCAAGAAGTTCCTGTAGCAAAATAAATACCTTCTATGAATGAATGAAAAAGAGAAAAACAAGAAAAATAATCATGCAACATACAAAATCAGACAAAACACATTCTACAACACAAAGCACCACATTGGATAGGGAAGCAGATGGTATATATATCTAAAAAAAAATTAGAAAAATGAAAGAAAAAAAAAAGTAAAAAGAGCAACATTAGATTTCTTCATTTCTTGAAAGGCTCATGTCAACTTATGGGTACATCGTTTATCATGTGGAATTCTTGAAATGGAATTATTAGGGTTAAGTGACATCTCCAAATGAGCAATGGACGCCAGATGGTTCGTGAAATCATTTTTTTGGATACATCTTAGCTCAGGAACTTGCACTAGTGATGTTTCTACTTGTGCACAACTTATACCTTGTAACCTAGCAATTAATTCAAAATCAAGATCCTCATTTTTCTAATGTGTATTATTAAGTCCAAATATTACCATTGCACAGGAAATATATACGTTTTTTTTTCTCTTCTTCTTCTATCTCTTATCAACTTGTATTATGGCATGGATTTAAAAGCTGCCATACATACTCAAAGTGTGACCATTTTATTTAGATGTTTGAGGAATATCCAGACTCGGATAGGATGCTGGATGTCATCGGGAGATCGGCTTCGGAAAGGGTGTCCACCGAAGCCGCTAGCTGCCGGAGTTGAGCAAGGTCGATGGAAGCACACGAATCCAGCTCATTCTGCATTTCGTCTCGAATCTTGATCAAGACACGACGAACGTCTCGAGTCTGGGGAGCTAACCTTACTGCCTCGTTTACGTCTTCCAGGGCTTCTTGCAGACGCCTGGAAAGGGAAGTTGGTTTCAGTATCTTATGCGGAACAGATGAACCCAACTGCTGGCTCAGAATAAAGGTTACTTTATAGAACTAATAATTTGTCCAAAGGTTCAAATCAATATCATTATCCTCTTGCAAATAAAAGCCATATTGTTCTATAATCATATATTGTTATTCTCTTGCTATGAAAAGCCTTACTTGTCCTATAACTGTTCTATAAAAATGTTCCTAAGATCTCTAAACATCCTGACATGTATTCATCAATATCTCTAGTAGTTACTGAAAAAAAATAATTAATTTCTGACTATCTTCATCCAGTGAGTTTGTTTGAAAGAGAAGTCTAAGTTTGTAATGAATTATTTTACATCTCTAAACCTCGCTAATACTTTATCTATTTCCTTTTTGCTGCCTAATTATACTTACAGTCCACAAACAAGCAAACACGTTAATTACTTATCAATTTATTTTATTTTTTTGTTTAGAAACAAATAATTCATTTTGTTTCCTATCTTTACTCATAGGACACAACCATACTGACTTGCTATCCTTTTCTTGTCAAAAAGTAAATAATCTATTTTGCTTCTTTTAGACCACAAGAATTAAGGTATTTTACTTTCTCTTTGTACTTGTAGGCTACAAACATACCGACCTTTAATTTTTTTTTTTTTTTTTTTTTTTTTTTTGTCAAGAAGAGAATAAAGCCAAAAACATATACTTACTTGGCCTCCCTCTTGGCTCTGGCTCGAGCATAGTAAGCCTCGTATGAATCACTCTTCATTTTGAGAGCTGAATCTGCCAGTTGAATGGCCTCTTCGATTTCCTGTAAAAGGGGAGTTCAATGTGTAACTGGTTTTATTTGTAGACACACATGTAAATGTTTTGTAACTTGTTCTTTATAAAACCTTTTTTTTAATATGAAATATATATATGCAAAAAAAAAAAAAAAAAAAAAAAAAAAAAAAAAAATTATATATTGAAAAGGTTATAGAGAATTACCCTATCTTCATTTAAGAAGAGAGAAAGAAAGTAAAAGAGAAAAAGAGGACTTACATTCATTTTTCTCCTGCAGCGAGACAAGTTGAGGGTAAGATGTAAGCGTAGATGTGTGAAGGTTGCAGTGTGTTCACCCTGATCTCCTGTCGGTAGCTTACGCAGGGCATACGAGAAGCGATGGGCGGCTTCTTTCAAACGACCTTTGCGGCAAAGTGCTACTCCGTCTTCTTGTAGTTTGTTTAGTAGCATAACCCTGTAAATAAATATACCATCTGTAAATATATGATCTCCAGACTATGGAAAAAAAATGAAATGCTTCCCTAATGGATAATAAATGAATAGTTTCTTCATTGGGAGAGAGAGGATACAAAGAAAATTAACAAAAGACAAATTCAGTCTCACAAACAAGGCTGATATATCTGCCATACTTACAAGATGTTTGGTTTGCCTGCTGCCATAGCCCATGTAGCAGGGCCCAATTTTGCACCGCGTCGCAAGAAGCATTGCACGGCTGCGGCATTACGGGCACTGATAGCACGGTCCAGGGGCCTCATTCCATTGATGTCCACATGCTCTACTAATGATCCTCTGTCAAGAAGGAATTGGACCACTATGGGGTCTCCCTGATATGCAGCCAAGTCAAGAGGTGTTCTTCCTGACTTGTCAGCGTGGTTTAAGTCTGCATTACAGTCAGCAAGGTACTGGACTGCATGAACGTGTCCACGTAGGCAGGCCCAGCCGAGAGGAGTCAGACCTTCTCTGTCTGTTCTGGTTATTGAGGCACCGCGGGAGATAAGCAGTTCCATGAGCCCCAAGTGTCCTTCAGATGCTGCTACCATGAGTGGTGTGCGGCCGCCAGCATCTGGGCTCTCCACGGCAACACCCTGACTTAGGAGTAGTTTTGCAACTTCGTAATGACCATTTCGAACTGCAGAAGTCAGTGGTGAAGATCCTCTCGAGTTTGTTTTAGTAATACTTGCTCCAGCTCTGAGAAGGGCAGCGACCAGTGCTGTGTGACCTGCACCAGCAGCTACTGTAAGGGCCGTTTCCCCAGTTACATTATCTTCTCCATCAACGCTCACTTCAGCCATGTCTAACAAAAATTCCACCACCTAGAGGAAAAAAAGAGAGAGAGAAAAAAAAAAAAAAAAATTAATAGGGAAAAAAAAGGACACTGCATGTGTGAAATGCCAATTTAGATTTTCTAAGATAATGAAAAACAAATCTAAATGATGTCTTGATGTCTACTTACATTGTTGTGACCATTTGAGGCAGCAGCGACCAGTGCTTGATGAGCCTGGTTCTTCAGCAGATCATCTGGTCCTGGCCAATCGCATGACAATAGGTAGCCAACCACATTGAGGTGTCCTGCAGCTGCTGCCTGAACCATCGGTGTCATATTCTGCCGATCTTTTGCAGTCAATGAAGCTCCAGCTTGAACCAACAGGCGGACGACATCGCAGTGTCCGCGGGATGCAGCCAGACCTAAAGCTGTTACGCCCTCACTGTTCGTTAGCGTTACGTCGGCACCAAACTCGATGAGAAGTGCCACCATCTCTGTGTGACCTTGGTAAGCACACACACCCATAATGGGGGAGTTGTGAAGGTGCTCACTGGGATAGTCAGGTGAAGCGCCTGCTAGAAGTAACAGCCTCGATACCTGTGAAAGTTGAGAATCAAATGATAATTGTTTTATGTTAAAGAACATCATCAATAATTACATGCCCTTAAAACTATAAGAATAAAGAATATTAACAATTCTTAAAACATACATTCCATAATACTTAAAAATATTTTCTATGTACCTTTGTGTTGGGACTGTACAGGTTTCTTGTGCAAGCAAGCGCCTGAGAGACATTGTGTGATGACTGTGCCAGCCACAATGCCTGCAGGTCACGAGGAGACAGTGGAAGAGATCGTGCCATGTTCTTATATACATGAGCTTTCAGGATGTGATGACCAAGTTCCAGTGAAGCTTCGGGGTCCAGTGGCCACTCCAGCCGTGACATGCGAAGAGCTAAATCAGCGTGACCGGCTCTTACGTCACACACAAACTTAGCCGGCTCTCCTTCGGCACGTCTTGCCAACCACTCTCGGAGGGCTGGGTGGAACAGCATGAAGGTGTCGTCTAGTCGCTTCACAAGGAAAGAATTTAGTACCTTAAAACGACTCAAGAACTCATCCCAGGAGAGGAATTTGTAAAGGAGACCAGCATTCACTGAATGATAAATCTCTGGCAATGTCAATGGGTTAAGTGATGCTAGTACAACATTCAGAATAGGTTCCACCTTCTCGAAGCTTCGCACACTGGGAAACCGCAGGTTGAACAAAAGCATAAATATTTCACTGAGGGACTGTGGCAAGACTTTGAACGAGCCAGACTTCATGACAAGGTGTCCTCGTTCAATCAGATCTAGGATCAGCTTTATGAACAGCATCGAGCCCTTGCTCTGGGCCACAACATGTTGCGTGAAGCGGTGCTGGGAGGACCCTTCTATCTTGCCTTGGGTAACGGTGATGTTTGATCTAATCGTTGGTGAATGCATGCACCGGAAGCCGACGTAATCACTCAGATCTCGTGTGGGCATGTCAGCAGCTGGGTCAGCCCTCTGGTCAGGGTCCAGTGATATGCGGTGGAAGGGCAACAAGCGTGTTAAGTCTGCCAACTGTGACCGTACGCTAACCACCAGCTTGATGAATGAAGGCAGTTTGACTGCATGGCGAGCCAGGAATGAGGCGAGGGTGTCCGCATGATCTGGACGGTGATACTCAGCCTCGCAGAGCCCATCAACCACAATAATTACAGGGTCTGCCCCGATTTTTCCCAATCGCCGAAGATTGTGAAGAGGTTCCAACACACCTTTCACTAATGCTGATGATGGGTCACTCACACAAGCAGGTAATGCTAACAAGGCTTGCGTTTGGGGCTCAGCCAACAATAAGTCCCGATAGGCATGGAGCTGTGGCGCCTGACATAGCTGAGCGGCAACAGAATGTACAAAGTCTGGAACAAGGCACGTGACAGAGTTTTCAGCTTGGCAGAAGTGGTAAGCAACTATTCTTGATGCTAGTGATTTTATTCCTTCTGGTATCAAACTCATGCGACTGTATCCACCACTTTTGCTGTATGGGTCTGAAAGAAAAGAGCTCGTTGTTAGCAAAAGATTAACAGACAGTAGTTAAGCATGTGACAAAACGGTCATATTCATCAATTTTACCCATTCCAGAATTTCAATCACCTTGGTATATAGACTCGTCTCTCTTTCGGCCAAAACAGCTGTACTCGACTAACTGCAGGATTGCAGCTGTTTTGCCTGCTCCCACGATACCAGTGATGACTACACCCCTGTTTGTCGGGGCTTCTGCTGTTAGGTGGGCTTCGATCTCGCGATAAAGCCACGCACGGCCAACAAACAAAGGATCAGGGTCCTGTTGAGGCACTTCGAAGAACAGAGGTCTCAAACTCAGCTGCGCACCACGATAACTGGCAAATCGCACTGGAAATAAGAGAGTTTATGCATCGTGAGCATCTATCAAAGTGATGGCATCATTCAAAGTTGGAAATGAAATGCATGTAAGGTCAACTTTACATTAACCCTCTCTGGACGGGTGGTACAGTACTGTACTGCTCATTCAAAAGCCCAGTGGCCGGGCGGCACAGTATTGTGCCAGCCATTTAATTGATTTAGGCCTAAGCGTTCGAAAGCCCCGGCATTGTGACATTCAAGGCTAGAATGCCCCCGTCGTGAGTGGGTTAAATAAGTATCACTATAAATATAATTATAACAAAGAAAAGGAAAAAAAAACTATTGTTCTCACTATATCAATATTCTACTTTCATTATGAAGTATCCCTATAAACAATTAAGATATGATATGAATATGAAATAATAACATAGAGGTTTGATTATCATCATCATTCAAAAAAGTTTCACTCTCATATGACAGTAGTCAATCAAATCCTACCTTTGGGGTCTATCGGGCCTTTCACGTGTGCGCTTCGTGCTGAGCGACGGACAGACGACCTCCGCCTTCCAAATAAGCTCAGTTCTTCAACCTGGCCGGGCTGTGAAGCTAACACCACATGCAGAAGTTAGTCACACAGCAAACTTGCTTCAAACTTCTTAATCTATACTTACATGCTATTATTTAATCACACAGGTATATTCAAAATACAAAAATTATAAAAATAACTTAAATGACAAGACTGTTTCACTATATATTTCTGCTGTTTTGGTGGGTGGTTAAGCAGAAATAAAAACAAAAAAACTCTATGATCAGTTTCAACATATGGGAGTTCATGCAAATACAAACTTCAAGATTCACAGGAGCCTTTCTAGAAATCTATATTCTCCTTTTTCATTAATCAAAAAAATATAATATAAACCTCATGATGGAAAGCGTGTACATGTGTAATAGTGCTTTACATGTGATAGAAAGCTTTTTCTGAATTGGGGCTGCAGCATATTGCTCCTATGTATAATGAAAGCAGAAAGCAAACTGCAGATGATGCAAGCAGCAGTGGTCCTGAATGACGTGTGGGAAAAGTCAGAACAAGGGGGGAATGTGAGGAAAGTTCCTGCCCCACATGGTAGGGTTAGCAGGCATGGGAGGGCAAGCCAGAAAACCTAACTGCACAGTTATCAGATTAAGAAAAATCCCCTTACCTTCCGATATCTAAAGGGCTCTCGGCCATACTGTTAGAAGTGAAGTGACAAACCACACTCACATGTCAGCTATTACTCTACAAACTTACTGGTAACTGAATGCCTCCTTGGTGTGGTTGTGGGCGAAGCTGAAGCGTTGGAGGAAACTGCTCCGTGAGACAACAGGGAGTTCATGCTCTCAACTGATGGGTCTCGAGCTCCAGGTAGTCTTAGCTCTGCCTCTGAGGAACCTGGCGGAAATGCGCGAGCGTTAGGGACTAAGTGAGGCGCTTATGTATGGTAATTATGTTTCACTTTGCTTTTGTAACCTTTGAGAGAGTGTCCTTTCATGTGTGTGTGCATGTGCATGAGTGAGCAAGTGTAAAAAAAGCCCATGTACTAAGAGAAGAAAACATACCATTCAGAGTTGAAACAGGGCTGGTATTATTCGAGGTCGTTGTGTTAACCTCAGAGGACGCTGAGAGTGAACTGAAGGAGGTATGTGATGAGGCGGCACGGGGGGTCCTGGAAGCAGAGCTAGGAGGTGCTGCTCCCTCCCCCAGCAGGAGGCCGAGGCGCATGTACAAGTCACTGCCATCTTTGGCCTCTGCGCCTTCACCACCTCCTCCACTGGTTGCCTCTGTGTCTCCATCACATTCGTCATCTGTGTAAAGGGAAGTATGAGTACACTGACCATATGTAGAATGTGGTTTACATATGTTGATATACCAATATCTCTTATCAAGTGCATTTGTTTCATTGATTACGTGTAACTGAGATAAATGCGTCACATTCTTAGATCACATATACATGGAAAAATATAGGTAAGCAGGAAGGTAAATAGATCAATCAGTGATGAAGGGTAGGTAACAGATTCACACTTACAGTGACAGATGGAGAGAAAGATAAAGAGGTATAGAGTTAGAAAGGCAAGACTGGGAATCTAGGAAAACAAGCAGGTGGGCAAATAGACAGGTGGGTTGGTGGGTTGGTGGGTTGGTGCGTAGTTGTGTAATTCAATGGAAAGATAGGTAGGTAGGTTGGTAGGAAGAAAATGTAAAGTGGGTAGGTAGGTAGATAAATTACATAAATATATAAATAAATAAATAAATAAATATATATATATAAGAGAGAGAGAGAGAGAGGTAGAGAGGTAGAGAGGTAGAGAGGGAGAAGGGGAGAGAGGGAGAGAGGGAGAGAGGGAGAGAGGGAGAGAGGGAAAATAGGAATGGAAAATCAGCTGTAAGAAGTTACCATCAAGCACAAAAAAAAGGAAAAAGAAAGAAAAAAAAAGAAAGAAAAATCACAAATAACAGAAAAATAGAAAGGAACAGAGAAGAAGATAAAATCACAAATACATATGTCATATTTGCATTTCATTTGGCTCAATAAGAAATAAAGTAATGCGAGATTTACCAAAAAAAGCTGTGTGTCAATTACCGAGCTAATATCAGCACACTATATGGGACATAAAATCATAAACAGAATCAAAAATATTCCTTTAAATAATAAATCATCCAAAACCAAAGACCAATATATATACAACAGTTATAGAAAAGGAAGAAAAATGCATTGTAAGCTAATATCAATCAAATGGTGCGCATAACTGGAATAATTTCAGGAATTCAAAGACCATGGGGTGGTATAAAAAAATGGTGATTGGGTCTATGAAAATAGGTTTTTGTGCTGTTTATTGGTTGAAGGAGTGATATTAGGGGCATGAAGTACCATTATGAAAAAGGATAAAAATAAAAGTATATATATGTATAAACATGTGTATATATACATACATACATACATGCATACATACACACATATATATACATACATACATATATATTATATATACACATATATATACATGATATATATATATATATATATATATATATATATATATATATATATATATATATATATATATATATATATATATATATATATCTATATATATGCAAGCAATCAATATATATGCACAGTATACACATGTACCTATTTCATAAACATACACCAGATAACCAACCTCTTTATATATATATATATATATATATATATATATATATATATATATATATATATATATATATATATATATATATATATATATATATATATATATATTATATATATATAAGAAAAAACAAACAAAAAAAACCCAAGTGAGATAAAGAATGCATCCAGTCAACCAATCTACAAACTAATAATCAAATCATCTACTTGATAATCTCTAATGAACTACAAGGATATGCATCATGCTATCATCATGCTGTCTGGATATACCTATGCTCCACAAGGATTTTATCCTGCGAACAAGACTGATATTTTTGGAGCTCTTCTTGTCTGCGGTCGACAGTAGAGCTATTGGGAGGAGAGAAGTGAAGTGGATGGGGTTAGTAGTGCCCTTCGAGGAAGCCTTTGCTAGAGTTTGTATTTTTTTTCTTCTTTTTCTCTTTAATTAAGGATGATGTAGAGAAATTATTTCAGGTCTAATGAGATTTGCTACATGCTCAAAGTTTTTTTTTTTTTTTTTTTTTTTTTTAATACTACATTCATAGTTTTAATTGTTAATTGGGAGTCTAAATAGAGAGAATTATAAGTACTGCATGAAGTTCTAGTCTGACCAGGTGAGCAATATCCTGTTATAGTTAGTTTGAAGTCATGAAAATTGTAGACTCTATTTCACCAAATAGTATTCAAAAGCTAAAGCAATTTTCTACTTTTTCCCATGTTAAATGAACATTATACACATGAACTTCACAATTAGTGTGAGCTTATGAACATGTGAATATTGTATTTAGTTTGAAAATATGAAAATGTTAATATTCTCCCTTGAAAGTGTTTCAATAAGGAATAGTCTTTAGTAATTTCTACCCCACATTAATAATCTATTTCCAAAGGACATGGGTTAGTAATATGGAAACATCTGCTTTCCCTCACCATAGCTTTTACAGTAACAAATAACATAGGTTTGGTCAAATAAACTACTATTTCACCATCTTACATATCATATAAATCCATATAATCGTTACATTAATAAGCCCGCAGCCAAAATATCCATTTGAAGAAAGAGAAATTGCACATAACAAAATGATGTCGAAGGGGTATTTCACTGTAACATTTGGAGCTAAATTACAATAATCACGTAACAAGAGACTCAATCCTATATGTGGGTTTCATCCACCTTGGAAATCTTTCTTCAACCATTTCCACATTATATCAAATTTGGAAATCTTTTATATGTTGTAAGGTTGGTCACTTATTTCCTGGAAAGGTTACCATGTCTGCTTGATTACCTTTTTGTATTATTTAGTTTTGTTTTTGTGGTTTTATGATTTTTCTCATTGATCAATTTATTCATTGTAATAGATCTTTGAAGTTTTTTTTTTCCTCCAGAGTCAAAGAAAGAATTTTCAACAACTGCAATTGCATATTCAATTGTCTTTTTTTCATTAATCAAACAACTTTAATTTAATTATTTATCTCTATGCAAGATTTAATTATCGTTCTAACATCTATTCAATTCTTTAGCCTCTACTTTTAGTGCAACATATGAATAGCTTCATATGGACGAGAAAATAAATGTGATTTAATCAGTTCAATATTTATTGAAAGTAAATGAACGTCAGCTTTAATACCCATGGCTAATTGGTTTGTTAAATCAACTCCGTATCTCTCAGGTTAACCCCTTCCCTCGTGCCATCATTTTGACGCTGCGGCCGTTTTGTCCTAAATTAGTGTACCTGTTAGATGTTGTGTGGAGTCCACGTTGACGGTGTTAGGTCGGATGGCACGTCTGGACCAAGGAGATAAGGGTGGCCCCCTGGGACTAATTATCCCACGGCGCCGAGCACTTGCAGGTGTTCCTCCCACACCTGTAGTACCCAATACCATAGCAAGTTAAACTTACGCTGTGATGCCCCAGGTGTTTTGGGTTAAACCTCACACAATCTGGATACCATTAGTTTTATTTTATTTTACTCTCTCTTGCCTGAAATTTGTAGACTACAATCCAACATTTAAAAAAGTTAAATCCATATTAATTCAGCAAAAGCACCTATCATAAAGTGAGTGACCTTTTATATCCACGTAACAAGCAAAAGCTAATGCTATTTGTATGATCTTAAGCTGCAAGCTTTATGTCAACCAGTGACAAATGTCTTTATAGTGTATAAGCTGGGTTAACATACGAGCTTCCTGAATTTCCATGTAACCTTGAAGCAAGTTAGATGAATCATATTCTCCTAGAAGATGTTATAAAAAAAAAAAAGAGAAAAAAAAAAAAAAAAAAAAAAAAAAAAAAATCTCAATTCTTGGAAGAGTTGATAAATAAATAAATAAATAAATAAATAAATAAATAAATAAGAAAATAAGAAAATAAATGAACACATTGATAAAATTAATAATAATGATAGTAATAATAAAGCTGATAACAGGATTGACGGCTTCACCATGGAAAACGACAAAACTGACGACTTACTCTTTGGAGGAGCGGGCGAAGGAGTCAAGCGGGTGTAAGTAGGTGGTGTGCCATAGGGCGTCTCTTTCCCAGGAGCACCAATGGGAGAATAAATATGACCTTGCGGAGGAGGAGCGAGCGTCCCGTAACTGACACTCACGGGGATAGAGGAAGCATAGAGGGGACTGAGAGTATGAGACTGGGAAACAAGGACGTTGCGTCTCGGGGACACAGAGCGAGAGGGAGAAGGTCTTTCCGGCGGCAGTCCTGGGTCGCCACCCTTGAAGTATGATGAGAAGGTTCCTACAACATCACAAAATTTCCAATAAGCAAAAAAAGAAAACAAGCAGGGTTATTGTATTTCTGGAAAAAAATAAAAAGTTGGCTGCTAGGGTCATATACCTAGTTTGAAAGTCATTCTCCTACAGGGTCATTTGCCTGATTTGAGAGTTGGATTAAACAATACTGATTAATGCATTCTGGAATTGCTGTTGCAAACCATGCCATAATTGTAATTACTGCTAAATATATATAAATATTACTCAAGAAATTAAACAAATTAACTAAAATAAAATACAAAGGTAAACCAAAAATCCACATCACCATTTTCACAAAAGATAATAACAATAATAACATCATAATTAACATACTATCATTACGTTACATAATTACTCCATCAATCCATACTACATCTAACAACTACGAAAAAAAAATACACTTCAAAATATCCCTACATGCTCCACAATGCAAAGAAAAGAAAAGAAAAATAGAAAAAAAAAAATACAAATAATAGTTACAGACACGCACAAGAACCTTCCACGTTTCCTTACCATTTGTGAGGAGCTTCGACCTTCCAGGCCCTCCTGCCGGGGATATGGACGACCGGGACTGGGAATGCTGGAGCTTCTTTGGTGGTGCTGCAATAACAGGAAGTGGTGAGTAAAGCATATATGGAAGCACTCGTTTAAGGTTGAAATTGGTATATCAGATTGAAAGAAAGTCAGGTGTGTGTGCCTGTGTGTGTGGGTGTGTGGGTGTGTAGGTGTGGGTGTGGGTGTGTGTGTGTGTGTGTGTGTGTGTGTGTGTGTGTGTGTGTGTGTGTGTGTGTGTGTGTGTGTGTGTGTGTGTGTGTGCGCGTGCGCGCTCGCGTGCCTGTGTGTTTGAGTATGTGTGTGTAACATTCATGTGCATATGATACAGTTATCTACATACACAGACTAAACTACACCCTACTTTTTACATCCACTTCCCGACACAAGTTCTTCTGCCATATATACATTCCATGGACCTTAATTATTTCCACAATCATTCACATTTTAATATAAATCACATACCAAATACCATCCCTTCAGCCTGAGCTTTCATTTTCTCATTACATACCGTCCCCAGATCCCCTTTTCAGAAACATGAATGAAAATTAAGCCTTATCATTCCGAGCGAGTTCTCGAGGATTTTACAAATATTTTCCTTATCACCTAAATTACTTTGTTCCTTCTTATCTGATAGCCAGCAGGAAGTTTAGATAATAATAATCTCCTCGGGTGATTACAAGACCCATTTTCCTAACAACTATTAACTATTCCTAGATATTAAAAGACCCATTTTCCTAACAGCTATTAACTATTCCTAGATATTAAAAGACCCATTTTCCTAACAGCTATTAACTATTCCTAGCTATTAAAAGACCCATTTTCCTAACAGCTATTAACTATTCCTAGATATTAAAAGACCCATTTTCCTAACTATTCCTAGATATTAAAAGACCCATTTTCCTAACAGCTATTAACTATTCCTAGATATTAAATTCTTTTACAAGAATAATTGTATCTTGTCAATTTGTTCTATTGATTCCCTTATTGATATACTTTTCAAGAGTCAGAGAAAGAATTAAGTCGTTTGTGGACATAAGAGGATATATATTATGGATTTCTTTAGGCAAATAAATACGTGGATTTAAACCAAATGTAAAAGCAAGTGTACAAATATATTATGAAAGAATGAAAGTAGCATAACAAATCTGCTCACATTATTTAAGTCTTTACTACTAATATATAGCAACATCAACCTCCTGCAACATGTTCAACATACTGATACTCTGCATCACGTACAGTAGGCAATGTAATCTCCAGGAAAAAAAAGGAATAATATTAATAATTCTAACAACATGCCAACAACCGAACGATCATTATAATGCTGTTTTACAATCCATATAATGCCCTTTTGGTACGAACTGTAAGCATGTTTGTTGCTGAAGGTTTCTTAAAGGTCTTGTAACTGCTTACCACCCGTAAAGAAAAAGAAAAAAGAAAAAAAGAAATAAACAAAAAACAAGGAGGATGAAGGAAGTGGGCGAGGAGGGGCAAGGGAATTGGAAGATGATGAAGATGAAGAAGAAGAAGAAGGAAAAAAGAGAAAGAAAAAGAAGAAGAGGGGAAAAAAATAATAGCAATAATAATAAGAATAGAAAAATAGGAATAATAAAAAGACAAAGAAGAACAATAACAAGGGGAGAGAAAGAGGAAGAAGGAAGGAAGGCGAAGGAAGACAAGGATGAAGAACAGACGAAGAAGAAGGCATCGAAAGGTAAGGTAAAGCAAAGGGAGTCAGAACAGAAAGCAAAACAAAAAGTTCATGAACATCAGAGTGAATTTTACTCCAGTGATTTACGAGACGTCCTTTCTCTACATTATGGGCTATGATATGTCTCTCAGTGGCCATGTATATGTAAGCAAACATGATCCTTGCCAAATCAACTGAGCAAGCACGACCTCGCCTGCGCAAGCACATAAGATCCCGTTACTTAGGCTGTTAAAGATCGCAGGACAAAAGATATGACTGAGTGAAATGCAGTCTGCATTGTTGAACGCCGTGCATAAACTCTATCTTGCAACCGCTTTCATAAACCTTTAAAGGTAGCCACTAGGATAGGCCAGCGAGGTTGAATAAGAAATCTGTGTTAATATAACTACACACACACACACACACACACACACACACACACACACACACACACACACACACACACACACACACACAAAAAAAAAAAAAAAAAAAAAAAAAAAAAAAAAAAAAAAAAAAAAAAAAAAAAAAAACTGTTTTGATCCTTGGCGTTACCGTTACTAATTTAAACTATTCTCTTCCTGCAGAAAAAAAAATACATGTGATAATTATATCTCCCAAGGATGAGAGAACTTTCAGCACACCTTTATATACCAAAAAGGCCTGGAAAATAGCACAGCCATCCCATTAGACGATGACAAAGCACTTTTTTGGGGTCTAATCGCCACCGGCATGTCTGGCGCCTGCGAGTCTGATAACATGTCTTATCATCGAGAGATCCAGACACGGTGCCTCTGTTGAGAGAGATAAGCGAATGATATTGCAACATGTTTGCCTCTTCTCACACCCTTTCTGTAATTATTTTCCACCCTCGCACCCTTAGCTGAAAAGTATTATTGCTTCTCGAATCCCTTTCTGAATGTTTTTCTTCTTCTTCTTCTTCTTCTCTCTCGCATTCTGAAACTCTCTATCTCTGGCTACATCCGATAAAAGAAAAAAACTTTCTAATCCCTCCCAATTTTACGAGACTCGGTATTCACGTGTAGTAATGTTCACGAAAAATGAATTAATTGTAAAAAAAAGAAAAGAAAAAGAAAAATACGCTGTCACTTTCGGCCAAAGAAGAGAAAATTACACACATTCTCCCTTGACCAAACCTCACAATGAGAGAGAGATGAAAAGCTCCACGTGACAGCTAACCTAACAAATTATATAAGCCTCTTCCAAATCTCTTAAACAGCGATCATTACTGCTCCTGTGGTAACATGTAAGGCAATAAACTCCATCTATCTGATAAGATATGACCGGGAAGATAAGAATCATTAAGCGCACTTGTGTGAAGTATCAAGCTAGGCAAGATTATGGCCGTGGATAAGGGTGATAGGACATTCTACTAAAAAGATTCTTATCGTGAGTGTACAGACGCTAACATGTGATGAATGAATATGACAAGTGAAGTGTGTGTACTACTTCAACCGGTTATAAATTTCCGGCGTGTCACACTCAATTAACGAACCGAAGAATTTTCGAAACGCGTTCGAGTTTCGGAAAACGCGTTCGAAACGCAACTCTCCACTTGCTCACAAATCTAACTGTAGACAGCAAACTAACACACCCTTAATTAAGCAAAACCAACTACCTAAAATATAATACAGACAAGACAACACGTCCCCCTCCTACCCCCCCCAAAAAAAAAAAAAAAAAAAAAAAAAAAAAAAAAAAAAAAAAAAAAAAAAAAAAAGATTCTTAAGAAAATAACAAAACAAATTTACAACTTTACCTTGAAGCGCACAAATGGGACATGTCTCGGACTTGAAGAGACATGAATAGCATCTCTCATGCCCACATTGGTCGATTAGTTTCCTCTTTTTGCCTTTGTCGAACGGCATCCTGCAGATGGGGCAGATGCCTCCGTCCTGTAATCTGGCGTAGGCGTCTGTGGGAGAGAGAGAGGGAGAGAAATGAGAAGAGTTGGAAAAAAATAAACAAAATTATAATAATTGTGATAATAATAACGATAACAGCAATAGTTATCGTAGTAATAATAACAGAACAATGATAAATATAACCTAATCAAAACGAAAGAAAAAAAAAAAGATCTCGTGGAAAAAACAACAAACAAAAAAAAGACTGCCGAGTAAAAAAAAAAAAAGGAACAATAACACGCACACAAAAAAACAAACAATAACAACAAAACGTAAACAACAAGCAAAAATCACAAAGGAAAGAACCAAGCACCATAAAGCAAAACCATGAATACTGAATGAGACTCCGCCATAATAGTGATCATTATTAGTGACGATTATAAGTCACTATAAGTCATTTGTGAAGAGTGATTGATGAACGACTGGAAAGCCGGGGAGAGGGAGGGGGAAGAGTGGAGAGGGGTGGGAGGAGGAAGAGCGGTGGAGGTGGGGAGGGGGGAAAGGTTGTGGAAGGGGGAAAGGGAGAGGGTGAATGAGGTAAATACAATAAGAGAGAAAAGGGTGAGAGGAAGGAGAGAGAGAGAGAGAGAGAGAGAGAGAGAGAGAGAGAGAGAGAGAGAACGAGAGAAAGAGAGAGAGAGAGCGACAGAACGAGAGAAAGAGAGACAGTACGAGAGAAAGAAAGAGAGAGAGGGAGCGACAGAACGAGAGAAAGAGAGAGAGAGAGCGACAGAACGAGAAAGAGAGACAGTACGAGAGAAAGAAAGAGAGAGAGGGAGCGACAGAACGAGAGAAAGAGAGAGAGAGAGCGACAGAACGAGAGAAAGAGAGACAGTACGAGAGAAAGAAAGAGAGAGAGGGAGCGACAGAACGAGAGAAAGAGAGACAGTACGAGAGAAAGAAAGAGAGAGAGAGAGAGCGACAGAACGAGAGAAAGAGAGAGACTCCACCCAGCCTCTCCACAATGCCTTCAGCATCTGCAAACTCATCGTCCAAAACTCGGCGCCATTTTTTCTCGTTTTATTTCGTATTTCCTCGAACGGGAAGAAAGATCAGAGAGACAGATGGACATGCTGAGAGACAGGTAATTAAATAAACTGACATGAGCGAGTGTGAGTCCGTGCGAGCATTGTGTGTAGTATGTACATATGCATGTGTGCTTGCGTGTTTTTGGTTTTATATATATATATGTGTGTGTGTGTGTGTGTATGTGTGTGTGTGTGTATTTGTGTGTGTTTGAGAGAGAGAGAGAGAGAGAGAGAGAGAGAGAGAGAGAGAGAGAGAGAGAGAGAGAGAGAGAGAGAGAGAGAGAGAGAGAGAGAAAGTGTGTGAAAAAATATATATATATATATATATATAATATCCATCGCATTCCCATCATCCTGTTTGCTAATGCATGGCAGGAAGTTGCGAACTTCATAAAAGGGAATTTCTTAATTGGAAATCCTGCTTTTATCAGTATGAAAATCGCACGCGCCCTTATATGGAAGAGGCCTTGATATCCGCCGCGTTTGGGGAAGCGATGATGTGCAATGAACCATTCATGCCCGCCACACACACACACACACACTCACACACACACACACACACACACACACACACACACACACACTCACACGCACACATAGAGACAAAGGCAAACATGCACACTACAACACGAAGACAAACATGAACCCACATTTATATATATATAAAAACGACTACTTACTTACAGACAGACAGACAGACAGACAGACAGACAGACACAGACACACACCCGCACCCTTATCTACCGCGAGCTGGGGGATGGGGGGGGGGGGGGGGAGTGAGGGAGTGGTATCATCTTCACATTGCAATAAGTATCCCCATAAGGAGACAATCTTATTACTCGAATGAAGATGTATTGCACTGGATAAAAAAATAAACACTATAAAGATGAAGTAATGTTGAAATGAACCTAAGCAAAGTTAAGGTTAATTGGAATTTGTCAACAGGCCTATTAAATTAAAAAAAAGCCATATAATAAGAATCCTTGTGGTCGCATAGCAACAGGCAAATGGAAGACATAAACACAAACACAAACATAAACATAGATATAGACACACACACACACACACACACACACACACACACACCGTAACGACTTGACTATCGTTGCCAGCGGCCGACTTGCAATAACGTGGTACAAATATCAACATTTTTATTTACATTTCAACTGCCGTCTTCACCACTGGACTGGCGTGTTTGTATTGTTAATTTTCATCCATGAATATATGGGTTCGAATTAAGTGATTGGCAGTATGTTTATCTTAATTAGATCTTTCGCGGAGGCTGGAGACTTTGCAATAGTGATCGTGCAAGTCTACATAGTCGTGCCATAGACAGGATGACTTATTCACGGTTTCTGCAGCCGTGTGCTGATCATGTTAGCTATGTTGGGAGGCGGGAGGAGGGGGGGGGGCGAAGAGAGGAGTGGGGAGGGGGAAGGAAGGAAGGGAGAGAGACAGAAGTGGGGTGGAGGGAGGAAAGAAGGGAAGAAGAAAAAGAAAGAGAAAGAAAGAGAGAAAGAGAAAGAGAAAGAGAGAGAGAGACTGAGAATGTGAGAGAGAGAGAAAGAGAGAAAGAGAAAGAGAAAGAGAGAAACAGAGAGAAAGAGAGAGAGGTAACGAACCCCCCAACCAACTTTTACCACCCACCAGCCCACGCTCAGAACGCCACCACTACCACCCTGTTCCCGAACGCATTTCTCGACTCTGGAGAGCCACTCACTCACTCACTCACACTCACTCTCTCTCTCACACACACTCACAAAACCAACCTAAAAGACACCAAAAAATCTCTCCCCCCCCCCTAAAAAAATCACGTACGAGAGAGAGAGAGAGAGAGGGAGAGAGTAAAAAAATAAGACATGAAAATAACTTTCTCTGTGCTACTTTATGTTTCATTATTCTTTTTATGATTTATTTCATGATCTTTCCTCATTTTTTTTTCTTTTCTCTTCTTTTCTTTCTTTCTTTCTTAATGCATCCTGATTCTGCCTGCGAACGAATATTCACACACGAATTCTCTGCCTATGGTTCATTATGGGTGGGATGATGTGAAGAGTTGAAACCCTTTTCTCAAATGGAGTCTAAAGGGTGTTATAACATTTTTTTTTCTTCTTTCTCTTTTCTTTGCCTTTTTTCGCATTGTGTAGAAGGGTTAACTGATGTTCCACCCGGTGAGTTTGAACTGAACATCGTTATTTGCGGCGTGGAGGGTTTTTTAACCGCG
>BOPN01000393.1:77500-94688 GCA_017312705.2 Penaeus japonicus | reverse complement strand
AGAAAAGAGAAAAATCGAAAGAAAAAGAGAAAGAAAGAAAAAAAAGAAAGAAAAAAGGAGAAATAAAGAAAGAGAAAAAAAAAGAGAAAAGAAAGAAAGAAAGAAAAAAAGAAAGAGAGAAAGAAAGAGAAAGAGAGAGAGAGAGCAAAGATCAGCTCATGCAATAATGACGACCACGGACAAAGAACCCCGCGCGCCGGCCGTTCACCCACCTACCACCTACCTAGCCACGTTTCCCTCTCCCTCTCCCCCCCCCTCTCTCCCCCTCCCTCTCCCGGCGCAGCGCGAGTGGAATCATTTCTTCGCCCGCTCGTTAGTGCTCTGGGAGAAACTGCATTACAGTGGTTGTTAACGGGAGGGAGGGAGGGAGTGGGAGTGGGAGTGGGAGTGGGAGGGAGAAAGGGGGAGGGGGGAGAGAGTGGGAGTGGGAGAGAGAGGGGAAGGGGGAGAGGGAGAGGGAGAGGGAGTGGGGGGAATGGGAGAGGGAGGGAGGGAGGGAATAGGAGTGGGAGAGGGAGGGAGGGAGTGGGAGTGTTAGGGAGGGAGAAAGGGGGAATGGGAGAGCGAGAGAGGGAGAAAGGGGGAATGGGAGAGGGAGAATGAGGGAGAGGGAGTGGGAGTGGGAGGGAGGGCAACACGGCTTCCTTTTTCACGGTTAACCCATCCCATTAGTCAATTATCATATTCGACAAATAAACGGACATAGCAGAGTCCATGTCAATTCTCCATTTTATTACGAAAAAAATATATACACCGTTTGCTCCTAATAACAATAAAATCGGAAATACTGGACTATAACGATAAAAAATCAGTTTTCTTACACCTAAATATATATTTTGCTCCATTTTTTTCAGTGCGTTTAGAAGTCTATAACAATAACAAAACATTTTTTGGGGCGAACCGCAATATTGCCATTGAAGAATCAGTTCAACATTAAGGAAAACCAGATACACTCGCCTGACACTGGAACCTACTTTCGAAAAAAAAAAAAAAAAAAAAAAAAAAGAGAGAGAGAGAGAGAGAGAGAGAGAGAGAGAGAGAGAGAGAGAGAGAGAGAGAGAGAGAGAGAGAGAGAGAGAGAGAGAGAGAGAGAGAGAGAGAGAAAGAGAGGGAGAGAGAGAGAGAGAGAGAGAGAGAGAGAGAGAGAGAGAGAGAGAGAGAGAGAGAGAGAGAGAGAGAGAGAGAGAGAGAGAAATAAAAGACTGGAAAATTCTACGGGAGATTTCACTGCTAGCATATGGAGTTATCAAATCCCTGGCATTCTTTGGGGTTTCTTTTGTAAATCGGCTAACGGATTTTTTTTTCTGCCTCAGAGACGTAAAGAGAGAGAGAAAAAAAAAAAAAAATGCTCGGAGTGGAATGAAAAATCGCTCATCCGTCTCCCCCTTCAAAAAAATAAAATTAAGTAAAATAAATAATAAAAACAATAACAAAATAAAATAAATAAAAATAAAAATATGATAAATAAAAATAAATAATAATAATAATAATAATAACAATACATAGATAAAATTAATAAATAAAAAATAAAAACAATAATACATAAATAACTAAATAAAAATAAATAAATAAATAAAGATAATAACGATAATCCTAAATAAATAGATAAAATAAAATAAAAATGAATAAAGCCCAACCAAATTTTTCTTCTACTTATAAAAGAAGGGGTAAACAAAATCCCTAAGAAAATCAAACTAACAACTTTCTTAATCAGAAGTTACGATCCATTAAATGATTTTAAAAACATAATCGCCGACGCTAAAAACCACATTAATGTCAATCACACAAACTTAAAATTGACCGATCATTATGTAGGACTATGCAAGGGCCTCAGGGGGAGGGGGGGGGCAGTCACCAAAGGGGAAGAGAAAGGAGAAGAAGAGAAGAGAAGGAGATTAGGAGAGGAGACGATCGAGCAAGCAAGCAAGGAACAGGCAAAGGGGAAGAGAAAGGAGAAGAAGAGAAGAGAAGGAGATTAGGAGAGGAGACGATCGAGCAAGCAAGCAAGCAAGCAAGCAAGCAAGGAACAGGCAAAGGGGAAGAGAGAGAAGAGAAGAGGAGAGGAGCGGAAAGAGGAGAAAAGGAGGAGAGGAGACGATCGACCGACCAAGCAAGCAAGCAAGCAAGCAAGGAACAGGCAAAGGGGAAGAGAGAGAAGAGGAGAAAAGGAGGAGAGGAGACGACCGACCGACCGAGCAAGAAAGCAAGCAAGGAACAGGAGAGCAGGCTACGTCGTGTTCCTCTCCTGCAACCAATAGCCGCAGCACAAGAAGGTCATTCCACCACAGCCTTATCCCCGAGGCTGCGGCGGCCATTTATCACGCTACGGTGCCACGCAAGGTAACATTACGCCTTCCCGAACACTTGTCAGGGCGTTTTATGGATCGTGGAGATGGATAAACATACGTGTAAATGAGGACGTTATGTATGCGAAAAGAAGACACGCACGGGACGCCATTTTCTTTTGAGGCGAACACATGTATGAAGTCTATGCGTTTTTCTTTTTCTTTTTTTTTTCTAAAACGCGTGTCCTAATCACCTCCCACTTGCTTGCATGCGTCACCCATGAAACGTAATTACTTAATTGTCTGAGAGATCGGTTGTTTGAAAACACGAATGAGCTTTTTAGGAGAGAGAGAGAAAAAAAAAATGTAGACCATGGTGTCTGGTACCGCTCTCTTGTTGTTCCCATGAGACTGCTTACGCCGTCATTTTTTTTTTTTTTTAATGAATGTACATCATTACAATAATCATGAAGTCGACAAAAAACACAAAAACATAATATAACCAAGTCGTATCACTTAGCTACACACAAAAAAAAGCAAAAGATATCAGTATATATATATATAGTTCGAAACCTTTACAGCAGTACACACGAAATGTCCCCCTGTGCAAATGACCGTCGTTAAAAAGAGAACACAGGCGAACCCCCGAGCAGAGTGTGACTGCTGTCATGGCTGCACAGGTCCCCCTTTCCTTCTTAAAAGTCCTCATTCACCTGCCACATGCCGAAGGAGTTTGTCCTCCGCCAACGGACACGACCGCGGGGCATGTTCGTTTTCGCTGCGCATTTTCTCCTCTCACGGATGACCACTCTTATTCGAAGCTTCTTGTCTCAATGTAGCAGTACGATTGGCAAGGCAACGTGGACCTTAGAATTCGTACGGAAGAACCCGATATATTAAAATGAAAAGAGAGACCCGTTTGCCTCGCTAAAACATTCAAAACGAAGGTAGTGATGAAGCCATCGTGCAGATGATGGGACACGAGGATGAGTCACCGGCGTGGCGGGGAAGGTGGACGAGCGAAAAAACGGGCGGTTCTCTCTCTCTCTCTCTCTCTCTCTCTCTTGTATATAGTATGAATAAACATATCAAAATCAAATCAAATCTCTCTCACACACACACACCAGTCTTCCGCCGTCATTTGAAATATAACTGTATAACGTAATACTGTAACGTATATTTGAAATAGCGGTTATATCATAAGGATATAATGTTCTGATTAGGTTCTGGCGGGAAAGATACTAACCAAACAATACTGCAAATAACGGAGATTAAGATAGGAAAATCTAAAATAAGAGGTAGAATTGGATAAAACACTTGCCAAAGAACATAATCCCTTCCTTAACAAATGTGGAGGACATGTTCAATAAAAAAAAAAAAAAAATTAAAAGGAACCTCTCTCTTTCTCTCTCGACCATAAAAAGCAGAAGGACACCCTTTTAGTGGTCACTTGCCAAGACTAACCTGGTGAAGGTTAGCTCTGGCAGACCACGACTGGGCCCTGCTTCCCGAGGGGCTATTTCGGTCATGTTATTGACTTTGCAATTATTCCCTTTACATGAAATAAAAGCGATTACTTTCATGTATCAATGATTGACACATTATTTGTGACTGAATTACTTATTATCTTCGTGTAAATGACTAAAGTTCACATTGATTATGGCCAGCAGTTAAAAAAAAAAAAAAAAATGTTCAAACGCCCTAAAAGAAAAGCAAAGAAGAAAAAAAAAATGCAAATGCACCTTCCATATCATTACTCAAATCGAAGCATTTATAACCGAGCGTATCACATTCCCATCATCCCAAAAACCCAAAAACTTAGCACCTGATAAACCCGAAAATCCCACCCCACGTCCCAAAAAAACGTAATATTCGGTACAGCAGATCAGACAGAACACGCGGGGGGGGGGGGAGAGGGAGGGAGGGGGGGAAAACACACAGGCATAATTTAACGCCGATGGGTTTCGCATAACATAAACACGAGTTTGTATGGTTATAAATAATCCAAAGAGGGTCGGTGATGAAGCCCAGATAACACGGGTAGGCAAGGCAAGCCAAGGCAAGCCAAGCCAGGGGAGAGAGAAGGGCCAGGGGAGGGAGAAGGGCCAGGGAGGTGTTGTTGTTGGTCAGACCGCCACGAATAACAGTGGGTGATTACAGGCTAGTTGATTTGATATAGGTTGTGTGGTGCGGTTGGGTCGTGTCGCGAGCTGTTACACTAAGGCATAGCTGCTAAGACTAAGACAGAGACGAAAACACACTCTTCCTCTTTTTCTCCCTCTCTCTTTCTCTTTTTTCTCCCTTTCCTTTTCTTCACTCCCTCCATCCATTCTTCCCTCCCTTCCCCTTCCCATACCCCTCTCCCTCCTCCCCTCCCTTCCCCTTCCCATACCCCTCTCCCTCCTCCCCTCCCTTCCCCTTCCCATACCCTTCTCCCTCCTCCCCTCCCTTCCCCTTCCCCTTTCCCTCTCCCTCCTCCCCTCCGTTAAGCTCGGGTGTGACTCTCCCTTAGTCCAGGTTCTCGCGGAATGAACACGAACGACACCTCACGCAGGCCTTCCCGACCGACCCCGAAAGCGCTGACGCCTTAGGAGGAGCTGGTTTTTGAAGCTGCGTCGAACGAGTCCAAACCAAACCGACTCCTCGACTCTTTTTAAGAGCTTCGAAAAATCTCCGACGTTTCCTGCTGCGCTTTTGTTTTGTTTTGTTTTTGTTTTTATTATTCTTTTTTTTTTCTTGGGGGAGGGGGGGGGGCGGGGCGGGGGAGTTGGTTTCTTTCACATCACCGAGGGAAGAAAGAGAAGCGGGAGGAGGAAAGTAGGAACAGTATTTTCGTGGTGGGCGAGTATCAAAACGAAAAGTGCGTCGGAGAAAATGTCTGCGGGTCGGAAGGCTTGTGTCTGTGTGTGTGTGGGGGGGGGGGGGGGAAGATGGCTGCTCCTGACTGGCGACCTCAGGCGACGAGCGACTTCGAGATCGGTGGGTTAATGTCCTGAATTTTCGCTTCGGTACTGGCCAAGAGTAACCCCTGCCTTGCCTTATGAAGATACATTGCACAGCCGCCTCTTCGAATGTGGGGCTAAAGGACCCTTGGATGCAGCTGGGCGTCTGCAGACTTGATTTTGTGTGTTGTGTGTTGTGTTGTGTGTGTGTGTTTAGGGGGAAGGGAGGGGGTATTCTGTCAATGTGTTTATCTTTCTTATTTCATTCACTGTCTCTTCCGAACCTCCCTCTCCCTCTCTCTCTTCCTCTCTCCCTTCCCCTCTCCCTCTCTCTCTCTCTCTCTCCCTCCCCCTCTCCCTCTCCCTCTCCCTCTTTCTCCCTCCCTCCCCCCTCCCCCTCTCCGTCGCATGATAAACGCGCGCACCTGCTGTAAGACAACGCGTCGCCCTCAACCCTCATCGCTTGATCTCTCACCTGTATCTACCCCCCCCCTCACCCTCTCCCCCTTACAACTCCCCCGAGGCCATGTGCGTCACCCTCTTCTCTCACACTCACAACTCGGCCATTAAATGACCCTTAGGGACACGTCGCTCCTCGGGAACTGCGGAGGATACGTCTGTGTTTACGTCCGTCCGTGCGTGCGTCTTTCTTTCTCTTTCTCTGGCTATCTGTCTGTCTCTCTGTCTCTCTGTCTCTCTCTCTGTCTCTCTCTCTCTCTCTCTCTCTCCCTGTCACTTTCTCTCTTTCTGTCTGTCTGTCTGTCTCTCTCTCTCTGTCACTTTCTTTTATCATCTCTCTCTCACTTTCTTTCTTTCTCTCTGTCTCTCTCTCTCTCTCTCTCTCTCTCTCTCTCTCTCTCTCTCTCACACACACACACACACACACACACACACACACACACACACACACACACACACACACACACACACACACACACACACACACACACACACACACGGGACAGCCTCAAGGGCGTAGGTCAGCCAGACAAACCTACGCGGCGTGGGAGACAAGACCAGAACCACCACGCCTAGACGGTGTTCTTCAGCTTACATGTCACTTTGCAAAGGAAAAAAAATAAATGTTGCACGCGGAGTAATATCAGATCACTAGGGGGGTTGTGAGAGGTCCTGTGTGCTGTGTTGCAAGGGTGGAAAGGGGAGAAAGGTGGATGGGATGGATGAGGTGGAAAAAGGGAGGGAGGGAGAGGGGGGGGCAAAGAAGAGGAAGAGGAAGAAGGGGAGGGGAGGGTAGGGGTAGGAGGGGGGGGACACACTCTTGCATTTCAAGGTTAGAGTGTTAAGGGTGTTTCCGCGCTAGTGTGTGAACGGGTGAAGTACAACTTAGCGTTAAAAGATGGGCGGTGTGTGGTATGGAGTCAGTGGGCGTGGAAGGGCGTGTGGGGGAAGCATGATGAGTGCGTGCAGACGGGGATAAGTAGAAGAGTGTTTGTGCAGAAGGACAAACACGAACGGCGAAATCATAATCATTCGTAATTAATTTCAAATACACATTCTTCACATATTCAACTTATAAACAACGATATGCATGTTGCAAGAAACGGATTCAACGGCAAAATCAAAAGATCACACTCATTCAAATCATTCATAAATCACGAATGAACTTCCCTTCATACACAGGAGATAAAATATATATACATATTGCTGGACGACCCTCGATACCCAAAGAGCACGAAATATAAACAAAGGGGAAAAAAACAAGGATATACACACGAACATATCCAAAATTCGTGTCTCCCCCCACCCCCTTCTTTCATTCTTTCCCTCCATTACTCTGTTTACAACTCGTTCAAGCACGAATCCTTCACACAGGACACGAAATAAACCGTGACGAGGATTCGGTGGTGCGTGCCCGGTCAGTCTGCGACAAACAGTAATCGTAGACACAATTATCAGCCACAATAACAATGGCGGAGGGTCACACGCGGTCACACTTACGCAGGAAATAGCCTACCACTTAACTAGGGGATACTGTAAGTGGGCAGGTGTTCGCTCATAAAACCGAGGCATAAAACTTCGAAACTTTCCCAAACTTAAACAATCCAGGTATCCTCTTTAAATAAGAAGAGAGAGGAAGTATCTCGCAGAGGTGGAGAGCCTCTGGTGGTAAGGGCGCCATGACTAGCCTAGCGGCGGTCTTGCTAACTAACTAATAAAACTTCCATATTCAAATTCCTGGACCATCGGAGTTGCCGGAGAATGGAAAGGAAAGTTGCCGGACCACCGAAAGCCGAATTAATGAAGTTAAGCCTAAATAAATGAAGTTTAGACCTATGCCTCCTTAAAATTGCGAGATAACGAACGAACAACAATTCCAAACGTACGATCGCTTCTTGTGGGAATATTACAGTATGTGGCGTGTTGTGGTTAACGCGGCGGTCTTTAATTACATACGACTGTCGGGAAGCGAAATGACTGAATAATTGAATATGCGAAACAACCCGAGAAAAGTGCCGAGGCCAGGCGTAGAAACACCACAGGTAAGCCGATGACGTCACGCCGAATGTATAAGTAATGATGGCATGAAAGTGTCGACCATCACACACACACACTCTCTCTCTCTCTCTCTCTCTCCATCAATGCAGTTATGAAACACATTAATGAAAGCTGAATATACAATCACTTTAATCCATTTTTTTTAAATTAACGAACCGGCAATAACAAAACGAATTAAATCAGAAATCAAAGAGAGAGAAAAAAAAAATGCCTCCAAAAATTCAGATAATTATTTCCCTTAAGAACATCGAGCTGATGGATGCTCGACACGGAACACACGGGAAATGCTCGCTCGAACCTCTCTCTCTCTCTCTCTCTCTCCCTCGCCTTATTTGCACACTCGCTCGGTGTCTAAGCCCGACGGCGTGCCTTGTCTGGCTTGTCGAATCCACGCGTGGCTTTCAGCTGGAAATAGGGGGGGAGTTTTATCCTCTAATCTGGTAGCCGATGGAAACTCAAACCCGGTGGGGGTCTTTTGTCGATGGGCTCTGGGTAAGTGAGAACTCAAAAAAAGGCGAAAATAAAGGGATTTTGAAGATTTTTTTTAAAGGTATCCCTTCCCTACTCCTTCTCCTACTCCTACCCCTACCCCCTTCCCTACCCCCCGAGGCGCCAAGGGCTCTGGACAAACACTCGAAACCACACCAACTCGTCCTCGTCCGGTTGACTGGTCCTCCTCCTCCTCCTCCTCCGAGCCTGTACGAAGAAGAAGGAGAAGGAGGAGGAGGAGGAGTAGGAGGAGAAGAAGAAGAAAAAGAAGAAGAAGAAGAAGGAGGAGGAGTAGGAGGAGAAGAAGAAGAAGAAGAAGAAGAAGAAGAAGAAGAAGAAGAAAAAGAAGAAGAAGAAGAAGGAGAAAAAGAAGGACCTGTACGAAGGATTCTTTATACCTTCGCTTCCTTACCTATGAACATCCCCTCCATTCCTCCATCCTCCACTTGACGTACCCAGTGTCCTGTCCTCCACCTACCAGGCTGTGACCCTGACGGCAGGTACCAGGGAAGTGCCTGCCTGGACTGCTGGACCAATCCCAGACGGGGGTTGAGTGCACCCACGCAGTCTACTGATGGACCTGGAGGAGGTGTGAGGGATTTTTTTTTTTTTTTTTTTTTTTTTTTTTTTTTTTTTTTTTGCGTCACTCTGTTTTTGTTGTTCGTTCGGATCTCTTTCTCTCTTTCTTTCGTCTCTCTCTCTCTCTGTTTGGATATGTGTGTTTCTGTGCACCATCACTCACTCACTCTCTCTCTCTCTCTCTCTCTCTCTCTCTCTCCCTCCTTCTCCCTCTCCCTCTCCCTCCACCCAATGGACGAAAACAGCTGTGTGGACATATCGCCAAATAACACGGCGTGGGTGAAGAGATAATTAGTTATTCATAATAATATTTAGTTGTTCAAAACGAGTTCGCGGAGTCTACACGACCCTTAAGGGATATAACCCCCCCACCCCCCACCCTCCTACTGGGTTTTCGGATTCATTAGACTAAATCTTACAAATCTAATTATCAAAATGCCTTAGAGAGATGTTGAAGTTTGAGATACGTGTGACTCATGGAGCGCTCGGGGGGGAAGGGGGAGGGGGAAGGAGGGAGGGGGTTAGGGGTGGGGGGGGGGTAGACTAACAGACAAGCGGGCTGTTTTGAATACTGATTAGCAACTTGTTTTTGAAACAGGATACGGGCGTGATCAAAATGGATTCCTTAAATCACACTTTCAGTTATATCTCATCCTTATATAAAAAAAAAATAATAATAAAAATAAAAATATTATTAATAATAAAAAAAATAAAAAATAAAAAATCCCTTCCGATTAATCACACAATCAATATAATACACATCCCCCCCACACACAAAAAAAAAATCTTATACTTTCCAGCCGTAAAACCAATAAATAAAATGTGCTAATTTGCAAGATAAAGCTTTCAACGGCGACGAAAACAAACGCGGGTGGTACCTGGGCGTTACCTGCGTTTCTCCGGGTTCCCTAAACGCACAATTTAATAATATATGTGTCTACCTTCTTGTACATAGGAACTCGCTGGGATATACAAAAGAGCTTACTCCTAATCTCTGTTGGAATCTGTTCTTCGCCCCCATGTGTTTCGGTACGAGCCAGGATAAATGCTTGGATTGTGGCATATAGCATATATTGGACGTCACATAGATGCATACACAGACACGCAGACAGACAGACAGACAGACAGACTGACAGACACACACACAATATATATATATATATATATATATATATATATATATATATATATATATATATATATATAAGTAAACCTAGACAAACAGATAGACAGATAAGACAGACAAATAAACAAATGAAGACACAACATACATCACAGGCAGATAGACAGAATTAAAAAGATCTAACATACAGATCAACCCGATAGACAGATAGATAACTAGCTAGATATCACAACAGCAAACCCACCATCCCAACCCTTCTTAATATTCCCCTTATATTCCCCCTTAATCTTAAACCTCAACAACAACACTTTAAACCAACAGCAACGCCCTAAAACTCGGCTCTCAGGAGGCCACTACGCCCCCCCTCCTTCCCCCCTCCCCCCCCTTCTTTAGGGATGACACCCCACCTCCCTTCCCCCCTTCTTTAGGGATGACACCCCACCCCACTCCCCTTCCCTCCTTCTTTAGGGATGACACCCCGCCCCTCCTCCCTCCCTCCCTTCCCCCCTTCTTTAGGGATGACACCCCACCCCTCCACCTCCCTTCCCCCCTCCCCCCTTCTTTAGGAATGACACCCCACCCCTCCTCCCTCCCTCCCTTCCCCCCTCCCCCCTTCTTTAGGGATGACACCCCACCCCTCCTCCCTCCCTCCGGCTAAGGGTGATCCGATCCCCTTAAGGGTGAACACACACTACCTGTTACCTGTTTCCACGACCACAAGAGTCAGGTGCAATTTTGAGGACGTCGAGGGGATGGCTGCAACGTTGTTTGCAATGAAGATGTTTTTTCTTTTTCGGGCGTGTTGGTGTGAGTCTTCTTTTTCGGGCGTGTTGGTGTGAGTGTTGGGAGGTAATGATAATTACTTTTGATGATGACAGTCATAATAATAATGATAACTAAAACAATAATTATAATAAAAATGATTATAATTGGGCCATCTCTACCTAATACAACAGCATTCCGATCTTCTTAAAAATAATAAATAAATAAATATAAAATATTTATTGCATACGGTATTTTGAATTAAAAACACACACGCACACACACACACACACACACACACACACACACACACACACACATATATATATATATATATATATATATATATATATATATATATACATATATACATATATATATACACATATATATAACCATATCTACAAATATGCATTTTCTTGTTTCTCCAATAAACTTACAATGCTTCATTTCAGAGCAAATTATCCCGACTCACAGAGGTATTATGCAATTGCTGCGAGGAAATCGTACCAATCAAACATCAAAGAGAAAAAAATCGACTGAGCAAACAATTTTTCTTGATTATTATCCTTAGACTAAAATAGGCTGAGGAAGATGATGAAGATGATGAAGAAAAAGAAGAGGGAGGAGGAGGAGGAGGAGGAGAGGAAGAGAAAATGGAGGAGGAATGGAGGGGGAGGAGGAGGAGGAGAGAAAGAAAAGGAATGGAGGAGGAAGATGAATGGGAAGAGGAGAAGAGGCAAAACAAAAAAGAAAAGAAAAAAAGAAAAAGGAATAGACAGACCGAAAACTCTCATTTCTTTCTTAAACAAAATCAATCTTTAAAAAAATCGCTTCCCAGGCTACTGAAACCGCGGATTCGAATAATTTACAGGTAATTTATCGCGACCTCATGATTAAATCGTCTCAGCCGGATTAAGTGACAGGTGTGCGGAGGCGTTCCGGAGACGCATTCTCCTCAATCTCGGTTGATTATAAGGACTGGGTCATAAGCGTCGGGGAGTTATCAGTCCGACCGACCGCGGCAAAAAGCTTCTTCCAGCTAGATTCAGGTGCGAGCGAGCGAGCGAGGGAGAGTGAGTGAGTGAGAGGGAGGGAGGGAGGGAGGAAGAGAGAGAGGGAGGGAGGGAGGGAGGAAGAGAGGGAGGGAGGGAGGAAGAGAGGGAGGGAGGGAGGGAGGGAGAGGAGGGGGGGGGGAGAGGTTGGGAGTGAGGGAGGGAAAGGGATAGGGGTAAGAAGAAAGGAAGGGGTGGAGAAGAGAGGAGAGGAGAGGAGAGAGAGAAGACAGTGGCAGAGAGAAGATAGAGAGAGAGAGAAGACAAAGACAGAGAGAAGACAGAGAGAGAGAGGAGACAGAGAGAGAGAGCTAAATCAACAGGAGTGCCTCGGGCTTAGTCACTTCAACGCCCTTTTGGTTATATAATTCATTAGTCAACCGCCTTCCTTCGGATCCACTCGCCGTGTATATCTAATGCATAATCACGCTCTGCAACCTAAAAGAGCACAAAGGTATTCAACGTATCAATGAGTGCATCTGCAACCTGTTATCCAATATCTCGCCTCGCTTCTTCTTCTTTTTCTTCTTCTTCTTCTTCGCCAGGTGCGTCGTTCAACTCCCCGAGGCAACGACACACAAACACACTACAAGACTTTCGAAATTTTTGCTGCATAACAGGACGAAGAGAGGACGGGAATTAATCTTATTATCTCGTGTGTGGTCTATCGGTTCTGGAGAACTGATGTTTCTTTGTTTTGTTTTTGTTTTTGTGGTTTTTTTTTACAAGATTATGTTTTAATAAGAGAACGAAAATAGGCTGGGATATTTTCTTTTTTTTCTAATTATCTCGAATTATTATTATTATCTTTTTTGTGTGTGGATTCCTGGTACGGAAAGAGCCTGGATATTATCATCTTAGTTTGGTATATCAAAAATAAAAAAAGAGCAAGAAACAGAGATACGGATATGATATTTTTTCTTTGAGGAACAAGGAAGCCAAGGTGAGAGTGCGCGGGGCGGGAAAACATGACGGCGTCCGAAGCCTTGGTAACCGTTTTCATTACAGGACAGTGCCATTAGGTAACGGCACTATCCGCCCATCTTCTAATGGCATTTTTGACTTTATCAATTTGCCGTAATGTAGAGGTAGCATAATGGATCAGGTTGCTATACTTGCACGGCAGCAGAAAAAAAAGTTACGCATTGTCACATCGTTTTCCCCAAATGCGGAATGCATTGTCGACATATCTCGGAATGCGATCTACTCTCCCCTTCTTTCCCCGACCAGAAAGCCTCTTGGATCTTGCAACATTTCTGATATATAATCCACATGCTCCACTTCTGCAACTATGCAACGATGCAAGGGGATTCGCCGAGGACGTATCGAATGGTCGGCAGGTGCAGGGCGGAGCCATCGGTCCGTCCAGCGTGGGAGGAAACGACTGCGTCCGTTCGGTTCTTCTTTGGCCACGGCTTCCCATTTCTACTTTTCGTATACTTCAGAATCTTCAAAGTATTTGTAGGATAGTGTTTTTTTTGTCGTACTGTTTTAATTTTTAACTGAATTACTGAATTGTCGTTCTAATTAGAGAGGTTTCTTAAGGGATATTCAATACGAGTATACAACTATTAAGGGTAATATAAGTTAAAAAAAAAACACGATCATCGGAACCAAACAAATAAAATCCACCAACACCGCTTTGCCTCCGAGCCTTTTTTTTTTTTTTTTTTTTGGCGGGAAAACAGAAATAGCAACTTACGTCATCAAGGTCAACTCTAGTAACATAAACATGGCGCGAAGGTAATATGTATTAACGGGCAAAAAGTAATTACAGGGATACATTGGTTGCATGAACTAATGGGAAAAGCGATTATATTCGTTGAATTTTTCTTGTTTTAATGGAAGATTCCAGAGTGAATTTTCTTGTTTTATGGTAATTTCCAGAACTGACTTTTTTTCTCTCTCTCATTCAGTCTAAAATAGTGGAATGGAATTTCTTGTTTTAATGGAAGTTTCTGAAATGAATTTTCTCGTTTCGTCTCAAGTAAATTACCTGATCTTTCTCGTTTAGTTAAAAAATAATGTTTAGTCTATGTTCTTGTACTGAATATTCTTTACGCATTAAAGTTAATGAGCCTCAGCCATTCCTTGATCAATTTACGTGTTTATTTACAAAGCCAACTCCCACTGGTGCTAAATTATCCCAACATCAAGTCATAAAATTACAAAACCACTCGAACGAAACAATATCCGAACTGAACGCACGCCCTCGATGTTATTTTTTTTCCTCAAATTCGAAAAAAAAATCAAAACCAAAAACGAAACCAAAATAAAGAAAAGAAAAAAAAAACATACATAATTCTACGATCGAGTATCCTTTATCCTCTACGAAAACATCTGCTAGGTGTGCCAAGCTCCGGGTGCGTTGAGACAGCATCCCACGCACTCACTCACTCACTCACTCACTCCTCGAGCCTGTCTGGAACTCTTCGTCTGGGCTGTTTACAGGGACCCACACACTCTACTGCTGGATGCTCGTCACTGTGTCCTTAGAGCCATTTTGGGCACGGGAGGAGGAGGAGGAGGAGGAGGGGGGAGGGGGGGATTTGTCATTGCGGTTGGGTAGTCACCGCGGGTCCCGAAGATAAGTTCACGTCTCAGATGGAAGACCTGAAGACAGGTCGTCGAAAGAATGTTCTGGAAGACTCGAATTATCACACACGAAGGACCTTTATCAATATTTTTTTTCTTCGTTTTTTTTTTAAACTTCTTAAATGAATTTCTCTTCAGCAGACCCTGACAACAAGCTCGCTATCGCATGATCGGCATAAAACCCACGCTATGAAGTCCAGCCAGGCACACACAGGTATGACGCACCCAGCCCGTTCCCCTGCACCACAGCACACCCGAGTCAGCCACCAACACGTCGTCTGTATGTGTGTACACGTAACCCTCGCATACGTCTAGAAAGTGTACACATCGTATGAATATGTATGTAGCATCCCCACATGGTCTAGGAGGTGTATATGGCAATTTTATATCATGTGCAGCAACTGTGGACGACAAACAAACGGCAAATGGTTAACAAAGTGCACATGGCACCGACACATCGTCTGCAAAAGTGTACACGACACCCACACGTTGTCTCACACATGCTACAAAATGTACAAGACATCCTAAAATAAGCTACAAAGTGCAAACGACAAACACAGTTCCATCAACTACAAAGAGTACACAGGAAACAAAAAAAAGAAGAAGTCACGTGGCCAACAAGACATACACACTCCACGACATCCCTCACATCTTCTACGAAAATACACGACGACAAACACATCGTCTACGAAATATATACACAGGACCTACCCACTATCGTCGCCATAGGGATACAAATATAGGAGTAACTCTCATATATTTCCCGTAACGCGCCGGTACACTTCGTGAGAGCCCCCTCTCGACGGCAAAGCACGTTACTTACTAAGCACACTAAACGTTAAAAGCGCCCCACCCCCTCCCCTCCCTTCCTCCCTCCCTCCCTCCTTCCTTCCACCCACTGCCTTACCTTTGGTGAAGTGCCACGTTGCGTCAGACTATGTCACCTTGGTGGGAGGGGGAGGTGGGAGGTCAGGAGGAAGAGGGAGGAGGAGGAGGAGGGGATAAGTGAACCGGGATCAACATGAAGGCATATGAGAAAGAGAGAGCATGAGAGAGATGCGAGATGAAAGAGAGAAAGAGAGAGAGAGAGAGAGAGAGAGAGAGAGAGAGAGAGAGAGAGAGAGAGAGAGAGAGAGAGAGAGAGAGAAAGAAAGAAAGAAAGAAAGAAAGAGAGATGAAAGGGGAGAGGGAGGGTGCCAAGAGAACAGGCACCAACATGAAGGGATCAGACAGACTCCGGGGGGCGGCGGGAACATGTGATGAACCAGACTCAGAAAACGAGAGTGGCGACCGACAGCGTGGTTACAGCGTGGAAAATAAGGCGTTACAGAACAAACTATGCACAAGAATACAAATGAAAAAATGAATAAACAAATGAATACATAAGAAATATAATATAACTCCAAGTCAACAGTATCTACAGAGAACTAAAAAATAATAAAATTACAAAAGAAAACGTAGGTGTCGCAGCCGGCAAGGAAGGAAAAAAAACGAGAAATCAAAATTCAGTAAAAAAAAATATACAGACTAACTTACCCAATAAATAATCAACAATATAGACCTACTTATAAAATAAAACAAGATGATTCCACACCACGGCATAACATCAAAACACAAAACATGAAGTAAACATAAAGAACATTTTTCTTCAAGAGTGATATCAAACTGTGACTAATGTCAAAACGATCTGTTAGTCACCCACACTGGAGTCAAGATGCTTCCGGCTTCTTCTCACCACCTGCCAAGACTGGGTATCACACCCTGCCCGCCCTCTATGCCCCAACCAGCCAGCCAGCCGCCTGTTGCATCAGACTTTGCAACATAAGGTGATGGTGATGAAAATATCCCATGGACCTATTCTAACACGAACGGTACACGTACGTTACAAGATGGCGGCATACCTTTTCCCCCCCGAGTTTCAAAGTTGAATTAACAATTACTCACAGACTCACAAATTCACGATGACGCAGATCATTTCCCACAATCCTCTCGCCTCACACAACACAATACTCTCCCCCCCCCCATCACCAACCCACCTTCAAATAACACCCTATATATAAAAGAAAAAAAAATCCTTCCACCGAACTCAATTCCCACACCGTAAAAAAAAGAAAAAAGAAAAAAAAGGGAGAACCGAAATCTTCGCCTCACAAGAAACGGTCGGTCTCGGCGTCCTGGCTAACCTGTTGCTATTTCTGCCGCCCACAAAGAATCCTCTGCACGTCGTGACGCACCCTCACGCAATTCCGAGGGAGAGAGACCGAAGCGATAAGGAGGGAGGGAAAGGGAGAGGGAGAGGGAGGGAGGGAGGGAGGGAGAGGGAGAAAGAGAGAGAGGGAGAAAGAGAGAGAGGGAGAAAGAGAGAGAGAGAGAGAGAGAGAGAGAGAGAGAGAGAGAGAGAGAGAGAGAGAGAGAGAGAGAGAGAGAGAGAGAGAGAGAGAGAGAGAGAGAGAGAGAGAGAGAGAGAGAGAGAGAGAGAGAGAGAGAGAGAGAGAGAGAGAGAGAGAGAGAGAGAGAGAGAGAGAGAGAGAGAGAGAGAGAGAGAGAGAGAGAGAGAGAGAGAGAGAGAGGGAGAGAGAGAGAGAGAGAGAGACGTTCTATAACACCTAAAAATGGGTTAGGTTCCTGTGTTATCTTGATTTGTGTTATTTGGGTGTTGGTGTGTTATCTTGTGTGGTGTGTTCCTCGGATCCTATGTTCCCTGTGTTCTCTATTCCTATCCTATCTTATCCAATCCTATGCTATCCTAAGATAACCGAACAACATCCTAACTTAACCTAACCTAAAATGTGATACCATGGGATTGGGAACACGAGGTAGATCCCCCGTTTTCTAAGACTT
>BOPN01000393.1:70000-75000 GCA_017312705.2 Penaeus japonicus | reverse complement strand
TAAGAGAAAATATTAAAAAAAAAAGTTTTCTTACTCCCTCTTCCCCTACTCCTCATTTCACGTCAATGCCTGTCTCTTTCTCTTTTTTTAAAGATATTTATTTTTTTAACGACCCTCTATTCTCTCTCTCTCTCTCTCTCTCTCTCTCTCTCTCTCTCTCTCTCTCTCTCTCTCTCTCTCTCTCTCTCTCTCTCTCTCTCTCTCTCCTTCAACAACCCAACGACCTATTCATCAAAAACCCATTCATTATTCAAAAACACATTGCTAAACCGCGCGGGTGGGGAGTGTGTCTGCAGTCCCTCCTCCCCCTTCCCCCCACCCCGTCTACCCCCTACTTCGGCACACACACTCAACCGCCCTCCCCTCCCTCCCACCTCCCCCCTCCCCACTCCCCTCGTCTCCCTACGTCTGTCCGTCTGTCTGTCTGTCTGTCTGTCCGCTACCCTTTCCCTCCCACGCTCGAGGGAAACACATTAGGAAAAGGGTTTAGCCAGGGGGTATGGAAGGGGAGGGGAGGGGGAGGGGAGGAAGGGGAGGTAAGGGGCAAGGGGGAGGTGGGGGGGGAGAGGGGCCGGGGAGGCGGAAAGGGGAAACGCACTTCGCTTCCCTCAAAATAAACATTTCCCGGGGTAATGTGTGTGTGTGTGTGTGTGTGTGTGTGTGTGTGTGTGTGTGTGTGTGTGTGTGTGTGTGTGTGTGTGTGTGTGTGTGTGTGTGTGTGAGTGTATGTGTGTGTGTGTGTTTGTATGTGCGTGTGAGAGAAAGAGAGAGAGAGAGTGTGAGAGAGTGTGAGTGTGTGTGTGTGTGTGTGTGTGTGTGTGTGTGTGTGTGTGTGTGTGTGTGTGTGTGTGTGTGTGTGTGTGTGTGTGTGTGTGTGTGTGTGTGTGCGTAGGTGCTTGCGCGTGTGCACATATACGTATAAATGAAAAGATGCGAGAATAAGGAATTACAAACTTATACCAGTATTTCACTAAATAAAAGCCTAAAACATTACTGAAATAAAACCAATTAAAAAAAAGAAAAGAGAGAAAAAAAACCATAAAGGTACATAGATGATAAAAAACATGTAGCTATACGCCTACGTGTGTATACACCCGCGCGCGCAAAACGAACATCTAAAACATCTAAAACATCTAAAACATTTAAACGTACAACTGATGACAAGGGCGATATCCACACCAAAATACACCATCTATCAGGAGCCCTAACAATGGCAAATTCAATCACAAACGAACAGGTTCCTCCTTTGCAAGTTGATATAAATACGAGTTCATTGTCGCACACTGTTGCACCTGCAACACCAAAAAGCAGTCCCATCGCGCTCTGAAATCTTCGCCGTGGCTCTTAAGTCTTGGGAGGAATACAGGAGAAATACAGGAGAAATACAGGAGAAATACTTTGAGAATATTCACTCATCTAATCACACACACACGCGGGGATATAAACGGGGGGGGGGGAAAAAAAAAAAAAAAAAAAAGCTAATCTCACCTAGACGGCGCAACAAAGTGTCATATCCTGTGGCCACATTATGCTAGCCTTTGCGCAAGAACGGGTTCATTTGCATGTGTGGAGGGGAAGGGGAGGGGGGAAGGGGGGGGGAGAGGGGAGGGGGGAATGGGAGGGGGGAGGGAGAGGGAGGGAGGTGAGGAGGGAGAGGGAAAGAGAGAGAGATAAAGAGAGAGAGAGAGAGAGTGTGATGGAGAGAGAGAGAGAGAGAGAGAGAGAGAGAGAGAGAGAGAGAGAGCGGTTAAGCTAGGCATTTCCCTGCGAGATGGGCCCGCTATCTGAACGCTGTATCGTGTGCTCTGTTGAATACCACTTCTTTTATAACTTTATCAGCTGGAGCTCACAGCGGCAGGCAGATTCTGGCGGCGAGATCGTCAACCCTGAGGCGGGAGCTCTCTCTCTCTCTCTCTCTCTCTCTCTCTCTCTCTCTCTCTCTCTCTCTCTCTCTCTCTCTCTCTTCCTTTTCTTTTCCCTTCCTTTGCCCTCACCTCTCCTCTCATCACCTTCTCTCTCTTCCACTATCTCCCTCCCCCTCCCCATCCCACCTCCCTCCATCTCTCTCTCCCCCCCCCCCTTCCCCCCTCACTTTTCTCTTCCCTCGCCTCTCCTTTTCCTGACTCCGTGTCGGGTGTCCGGCGTACTTCCTGTGGTAGGTTCCCAGCGCGGGAGTCACGTGATACCCTCGCGAGTGTGGTCACGGCGAGGCGTCCCCGGCAGTATTACAGAGGTGTGGTCAACCTTGTCTTATGCTGTCCTTCTTTTGTCGCGTCTGCTCTAGCTTTTTCTTTTTTGGTGCGGGGGGAGGGGGGGGTGTCTTTGTGTCTCGCCCTTTCTCTCTGGTTCTGTGTATCTCTCTTTTCTGTTTTCTTGTCTCTGGTGGTTTTCTTTCTTTCTTTCTCTCTCTCTCTCTCTCTCTCTCTCTCTCTCTCTCTCTCTCTCTCTCTCTCTCTCTCTCTCTTAACAATTCTTTAAAGACACGATGGCTTCCCAGCATAGAAAACGGACACAAACTAAGATCTCAGAAAACGATAACGCTAAATAACCCGGGGAAAAAAACAAACAAACTTGTTTAATGGCTTCTTAAGTACCGGATTCGAAGAGTTGACCTGACTTCGGGCGAGGTCACTCCTGAAGGTGCGAAAGCCAAGCCTCTCCAGAACGTAATTAATGATCTTACTCTCCGGTGTGGAAAGGAAAGTCACCTTTTGAGATGCGGTTTGAGATTGTCTTGTCCTAACCTTGCTTTTATCGGCACGTGCAGGGAGTGTCACGTGTAGTAATAAATTGGTTCGGTTCTGGATCTGAGCTTTTGTGTTTCTGTTTGTGTGTTTGTTTTTGGAGGGGGGTGGGAGGTATAAGGGGTATAGGCCTATACTATTGTCTTTACTTCTTCTGTAATGATGTTGATATTAATGAAAATAACATTGGTCCTAATTATCATTATCATTACCGTCATAACAGGGGTGACTCCCCAAAACCTACCAGAAGCTGATAAAGAATTAAGCGACCGCAGGCACAAAGAGAAAGAAAAGTTTCACTTTAGAAAAAAAAACTTTAACCCATCCGTGTAAAGGGAAAGTAGCGGCACTACCATGGCAAACTAACATGACTTGCAAAAATAGAATTAAAAAAAAAGGATCTCGAGCTCCGAAGAAAATAGGCTTACGGTGTGAACTAGCAAAACATGTGACTAGTAACAGGGGCTAAATAAACTAACCTAACACAGCGATACTAAGATACCCTAAATGTTTGAAATAAAGTTTCAATGGTCATAAAGTTATTTCGTTAATCCTCGTCCCATAAAGAATAAATCGGAGAAAGAGAGAAAGTAAAAAAAAAAAAAAAGAAGTTCGCAAAAGCCTCTCTTTGGGCGCTTGAAGGTGACTGGAGACGCGCACACCTCCTCTCCTCCTCCTCTTGTCTCTTAAAATAAAGAACTGTATATCCATATTATATTCACAAACGGAAGGATTAACTTCTTCATCATTGTACAAAGTCGAATAATATCGCTCTTTACGACCAAGATGGCTTCTAAAGACTAATATTTTTTCAGAAGCTTAGCGATAGTTGACAGAAGAACCAACCGTGTTGCCAGGCGTACGATAAGCCTCGGGCACATGTGGGAGTCCGGTGCTGGGTCATCGCGCTCAACATTGCAAAGTTGCAACACTTCACTTATTACTTTAACATCAGCAGAACCGTAAGAGCTGCATATGTTTATGATTAATGTATTCAAAAGAGCGAGCGAGCCGTTTCGTCTAGCCCGCATAAGAGAACGGACGACCTACTATCATACTTTGAGTTTAACGACCAAATCATCTTGTTATTTCGCCAAGATTTTCTCTCAAAGACAGAGACGTAAAAAAAAGAAAAATGACAAAACGACGTCAACTTCTCAACCTCCTCCCTCCTCCCCCCTCTTCCTCCTCCTTCCCCCATCTGCTCAATCATCTAGATTAACCCCCCCTGTCCTCCCCCCACCCCTCCCCTCCCACCCCCACTAACTGCAGATAAGTGATCACGCCCCCCCCCCCTTTCTCCCCCCCCCCATCCCTTCCCCACCATCACCTCTCCTAGTGCTTATGACCTTATCATGTGTTATACCCCCCCCCCCTGTACATCCTAGTTCATATGTATTTTAACTTCCCCCTTTTTTAAATCCAATATCCTAGTTTTTAATGATAATATCCCCAGCTGTCTGGCGATCTTCATTAAATCTCTTTGGCCAATTTCAAAAAGGAAAAATATTTGCGGGTCTTCAAAAGAGATTATGCTGTAGTTCACCTGAATTCGTGTAATGAACTTTCAATCTTTTGTCAGTTATCAATTTTGAATTAAATAAATAATCACTTTAACATTTAAAATAGGGCTATCAAATTATATAAACCACTTTTCTTATTAATTTTCTTACTTATTTTGCTGTTGTTAAATCACGCAAACCATACTTCCTGACCGTAATATTCCTTAATAATTAATCCTCTATCCTATCACAAGCCCTTGCAACTTGCATCAAAGTTAACGAACCGGACCGTGAATACCATTTGGCACTGCAAGCCGTCCCTCTGCAAGGCAATAGTGACGTAATACGTTGCACGAATTCATTTTGGTCATGTCCAAACTCGTTCATTCATTCAATTTGCATGTTGATCTTCTGCATTCATTCATTCTTTCACGATGTCGAGACTCGCTCATTCTATCGCGATAGTCTACTGATAAGCATGAATAAAGAAGTGAGGTTATGTGATGATTAGGCTTATCTTTCGGCGACATGTTCCCGTGGTTATGATAACGCGAGTTTGCAGCGTAGGTGAGTGAGATAACGAGAGGGAGATGGAGGGAGGGAGGGAGGGAGGGAGAGGGGGAGGGGGAGAGGGGGGGGGGGGGGGGGGGGGGGGGGGGGGGGGGGGAGGGAGAGGGAGAGGGAGAGAGAGACAGAGAGAAGAAACAAAACACAAGAAACAAAAAAAGATAAAGATAAAGAGAGAACGAACGAA
>BOPN01000393.1:60000-67500 GCA_017312705.2 Penaeus japonicus | reverse complement strand
TTCCCTCCCGTTTCCCCCTCCTTTATCGTCTCGTCTCCTGCTCCCGCCTCTCGATCTCCCCCCCCCTTTCTCCCTGTTCCCCGCCTGTTGCATGCAATGAGAGTTGCAACAAGAGCCCCAGCGAGGGTCCCGAGCTCACGAACGCATATTCTTACACGCATAGGCACACGCACACGCACACACACGCACACGCACACGTACACGCACACAACACTCAGCCAAGGAAAAATCAAGCAAGCAAGCAAAACAGGGACCCAACCAACCAACCAACCAAGAAAAAAATCAATCAATCAAGCAAGCAATCAAGCAAGCAAAACATAGACCCAACCAACAAACCAATCAAGAAAAACAAAACAAGCAAGCAAGCAATCAAGCAAAACAAGGATCCAGCCATTCAGCGCCCGTTCATTGTGCACATACGCCCGATCACGCCTCGTGGCTGGAGCGGCGCCACTAAAGGCTGAATGATTAGCCAAAGGGGAGTAGCGAGAGAGGGGAGGGGAGAGGGAGGGGGAGGGAAGGGGAAGCGGAAGGGAGGGAAAGGGGGAGAAGGGGAGGGGAGGGGGAGGGGAGGGGGGAGGGGAGAGTCCCCCCCCTCAACGAGCGAAGAAGACAGAGAGAGAGAGAGAGAGAGAGAGACAGAAAGAAAACGAAAGAGAAAGAGAGAAAGAAAGAAAGAAAGAGAAAGAAAGAAAGAAAGAAAAAATGAGAAAAAGAAAGAAAGAAAGAAAGAAAAAAAGAACGAAAGATAGAAACCAAGACACGATAACACCTCGACTTGCCAAGCCAACTGCCTTGCCAAGCCGCGTCCCAACCCACTCAAGCCACGGGGCCCTTCCGTCATGAGGCGAGACAGGGCTTGACGGTTGACCCCTTCCAAAAATGCCACTCATCCGTGACGTATAATTGATCGGAATTCCAGTGGCTTATGAGTGAGCGAGGGAATGAGGGAGCGAGGGAATGAGGGAGGGGGTGAGGGAGGGGGGGGGCGGGTGGAGGGAAGGAGGGAGTGAAAGGGATGATATGGATAGATGGATGGATGGATGGATGGATGGATGGATAGATGGATGGATGGATGGATTGATGGATGGATGGGGAGGGAGAGACAGAGATAGAGATAGATAAATAGATAGATAGATAGATAGAGAGAATAGAAAAAAAGAGAATGAGATAAAGAATGAAAGAGAGAGAGAGAGAGAGAGAGAGAGAGAGAGAGAGAGAGTCTGCATTCGTGCGTGTAACAAAACCACACACACATACAAATAGACAGACAGACAGATAATTCAAAGCACAAACGACACGTAAAACTGACTAAGGTGTGGTATATTGCATGCAACGGCACCAACGTGTGGATGCAGGGAAGTCATGCACACACGCACAAACACAAAGGAAATACTTCTTTGTTTAGTGCTATTAAGTTTCGAAAGTCTACCTGCGTAAATTAAAACAATGCGGTGTTAAATCTCATCACCTTTTCGACTATTTTTTTATTATTTTTTAAATGTCTGTTTCTTTTCCACCTTTTCAACTATATATATTTTTTTTTCTAAATATCTGTTTTTTCACCTTTTCGACTCTCTTTTTCAATTATAATTTTCTAAATGTCTGTCTTTTCCACCTTTCAAACTATCTTTTTTTTCAATTATAATTTTCTAAATATGTTTTTTTTCTTTGAATGGTTGGAGTTTGGTCGCTTTTTAAACCAAATACTAACGCATAGAAAACGGAAAACGGAAAAAGAAAACGAATCCAATGTCGATTGTACTGAGGAACTAATTCTTGAACATGATGCTTGTCGACTTATTGTATCTACGATTGTTCGATTGTTCTATGGAGCTTGTTCTTGTAGAGACAAAGCTCTTTGAAATCGGCTTGACCCAGCTGGCACGCATAAACATGGACTGATAACGTGTAGATAGCCAAACGAACTGACAAAGAAACTGAAAGACACAGTGGCATTTACAGATGCAAAATCTTAAAGACGGGGATAAAAAAAATTAACAGAGAGAGAGAGAGAGAGAGAGAGAGAGAGAGAGAGAGAGAGAGAGAGAGAGAGAGAGGGAGAGGGAGAGGGAGAGGGAGAGGGAGAGAGAGAGAGAGAGAGATAAATAGATAGACAGAGAGTAGACAGAGACATACATATAGACACACACAAACACACACACACACACCAGCACGCTCCTCCCCCCCTCCCCACCCCACACACACATACACCAGCATCCTCCCCCCTCTCCCCCCCCACACACACACACGAAGCCGCCTCCCCTCCCCTCCCCCCTTCTCTCTCCCCTTCCCTCTCGCGTCCACACAGGCAATGGTATGCTGCCTGACGTGTTCCTTTGTTCAGACAAAAGCTAGTCTTCTTCCTGGCCGGACGGAGCCTTAGATGTGGATGCGGGAGAGGAAGCGGGTGGATGAAAGAGGATAAGGATAAGGTGGAGATGTAAAAAAATAATAATAATGATAAAAAAGTATGAATGGATTTCTGGGGCATTGATGTTGGTTAATGGATGGAGGTTGGTGGTGAAAGATGTGGGTGTGGATTTTTTGTTTTTTTGTGTGTGTGGATTTTTTGTTCTTTATTTGTATCGTATGTTTGTCGGGATGTGGAACAGGTGGATGGATAATAATAAGAATGAATGGATTTCTGGCGATAATAGTGTTTTCCGATGAGTGACAGGGTTATTCTAAGAAAATATTATGTTTTTGCAGAAATCATATTCTTATATGAAGGATTTTCGTAACTTGGCGAAGTTCAGACGTAATAAAAAAAAGAAAGAAAGAAAAAAAAAGAAAAGCTGGTTGAGAATCTATCTGTAATACCATCCGAAAAATTACGAAATCCTAGAGGTACCGATACACGTGCAACAACATCATATCCGCAACACGACACCTGCAACTGCACACCAAAAGTACCGATATGTCTTCCACCTTCATCCAACGACGCACCTGAGCTCCCTACCGCCACTCCCACCAAGAACACCTGGAGAACCTTCAAACGAGAGAAGACAAAAAAAAAAAAAAAAAAAAAATATATATATATAATACGAAGGCCAAGATTTGTTTGATGAAGATAGCAAGCCCAGCAAGCGGCAGAGGCCTGCCTGGCTGGTCCTCTCGCTCACAGGCCGCCCATCGCTGGCGAGAGGTGGCAATGATCTATCTCCTCCTGGTGGGGCCACACAGCTCGCCGCCCGCCGCCCGCCGCTCGCCGCTCGCCCCGTCTCAAGACATCTTGGTGTTCCTTGAGGGGAACGGAACGGCTGGGCATCGGGTGAAAGTTCCGCAGGAGGTCGATGATCACGGTCGGTCATTGCGTCATATCGGTACGCATGGGTGCTATCTAGTGTATATGCCACGTCGGTGATTGGTGGGGAGGGGGGAGGGGGGGTTGCGTAACCGGTGGGTATTAGTACTGGTCTTTTTTGCTCTTTCTCATTTTCTCATTTTCTCTTTCTCTTTCTCTCTCCCCCTCCCCTTCCTCTAAAATAATTCAATTTCTTTTCATCTCTCTCTTACTCCTGTTAATATATCGCTCTGAACTTCTACATTATGGTCATCTGTTCAATGGTGAGGATCTTATTATTGTGTTCACGAAGATACAGTACCATTAAAATAAAATACAAACCTTCCATATCTTAACAAAGAATTACTACTATCACACACCATGTTGCTTCAAAAAGTAAAGTGGATCGTCGTGCTAAAAGCTCCACATGACTCCATACAATACTCCTACTACTCAGCCATCCACTTCTCAACAAAGACATGCTATCACGCGGGGAGGAAGGAAAAAAATATCAATGAAAGATTTCCGTTGGCGTTTCCTCTCTCTCTCTCTCTGTCTCTCTCTCTCTCTCTGGGTGAGACTGAAGCGTGTGAATTCTGCCGCGGGCTGTGTGGTTCTGCTAATAAGTTGGTTCTTTCTTTTCATTCTCTCTGTCTCTCTCTCTGTCTCTGTCTCTGTCTCTGTCTCTCTATCTCTCTCTCTCTCCATCTCTTTCATCGTCTCTCTCATTTTCCTTTTAATCTTCCTATATTGGAGGGTTTATTTTCTCTTTATTTTTTCTGCTTTCTCTATTTCTTGTCTCTCTCTCTCTCTCAGCTTCTAGAACGTATATCTTTCCTGTTTTTCTTTTTCTCTTTCTCTGTCTCTCTCATCTTCTAACACACACAGACAGACACAGACACAGACACAGACACAGACACAGACACACACACAAACACATTCCTACGTATGTACACTACTTGATAGACGGAAATTGGTAGATAACCAAACACAGCTATGTCGATACATAACATAGTATATATGACAGAAAAAACATATAGTATCTATGACAGATAAACGGATCTATACTATATATGATAGATTATGCAATATATATCATATATATGTACTACTATTTGCAGTACATATCATACACTAGAGAGTACATACATAAAGTACTTGTATACAAAGGTCCGTTGTAGAAAAACATATTTACATTGACCTCAAGCACTTCTGTTGTGCACGGGTACCATACGTTCTCCAGAAGTGCTTATAGTGACCCGCCCTTCCGTTCCCTTCCCTCCCCTTCCGTTCAGTTCTCTTCTCTCCCTCTCTTCCCTTCCCTTCCTCCCCTCTCCTACCCTTTCCTCCTCTTCTCTTCCCCTTTTCCTTCCCCTCCTCTCTCCTCCCTCTTCCCCATCCCCTTCTCCCCTCTCCTTCTCCTTTCCCTTTCCCCTTTTCTCCTCTTCTCCCTCCTCTCCCCATCCCCTTCCCCCTTCCCCTTCCATTTCCCCCTTCCCGTCCCTCCCCTGCCACACTCCTGCCCCTATGGCGATCCGGCGAGTCCCAAAAATACTCCGGGCAAGTCTGATCACGTCTCGACATTTTTGTCTTCTTTTTGTTGCAGCTGCTGCAGGTGTTGTCATGGCAACCTGTGCAGGACGTGCTGCAGGGGAAATCTGCGTAGGATGTGTTGCATGACGTATTGCATTTCCTGGATAACAAGGTGTTGGGAGTTGCTTAGTAGTCTTAGGGTTGGATTATATGCATAATGCGGTGTGTATATGTTACATTTATTCATGGAGTGTCTGTGTGTGTACGTGTACGTGTACGTGTGTGTGTATGTATGTGTGTACGTGTGTGTATGTGTGTACGTGTGTGTATGTGTGTGTGTGTCTGTATGTGTTCATGCTCACCTTAAAGCCAACGTAACAATGAGGCGTCCCGGTAAGACTGAAATATTGCAATCCCAGCGGAGCATTGCATCCCAGGTCATATCTTGCAAGTTGCATTTTACAATCTACATCTTTCAAGATATAGCTTCAAGCTTATAGTCTACATCTTTCAAGATATAGCTTCAAGCTTATAGTCTACAGCTTTCAAGACACAGTTTGCAGGTCACAGGCTACAGGTTATACAGGTTACAGACTCCAGGTCAGGTTTAGAGATTACAGAATACGGGTCATACAGTCTACAAGTTACAGGCCCCGGGTTATACAGGTCGCAAACTACAGGCTGCAACCACTACCCCCTCTAGCGGGCAACCGGACAGACAGATGCGCGCGCAGTCCACCATAGTCATGCACGTGAACCCTCTTCCGCTGCATGACGCCTGGCTAAAAATGTGATGGCGAGATCCCGAGGGTACGAATGGGGATGGGGGGGGGAGGAGAGGGGGGAGGAGGAGAAGAGGAAGAGGTGGAGGAGAAGGAGGAGGAGGAAAAGGAAGAGGTGGAGGAAAAAGAAGAGGTGGAGGAAAAGGAGGAGGAGGAGGAGGAGGAAGAGGATATGGAGGAGGAGGAGGAGGAAGAGATGGAGGAGGAGAAGAGGAGAAGGAGAAGGAGGAGGAGTAGGAGGAGGGGGAGGGGGAGGGGGAGGAGGAGGAGGAGGAGGAGGAGGGGGAGGAGGAGGAGGAGGAGGAGGAGGAGGGGGAGGAGAGGAGAAGGAGGAAGAAGTTGAGGAGAGCGAGATAGATAGATAGATAGATAGAGAGAGAGAGAGAGATAGAGAGAGAGACAGGGAGGGAGGGAGGAAGGGAGGGGGGGGGTGATCAGCAACGTCATCCGGGCTTCCCTCTATCGGTGGGGCCGACGGGGAATTTTAATCATCGGACGCGTGTATTTCGGGCGACGTCGGGCGGGTCGGATTACGGGGGTGGGGGGGGGGCATGGGCGTGGGAGACATCCTGAAGGAGGAGGAGGAGGAGGAGGAGGAGGAGGAGGAGGAGGAGGAGGAGGAGGAGGAGGAGGAGGAGGAGGAGGAGGAGGGGGGAGGAAGAGGAGGTGGGGGAAGGGGGAGGAGAGGAAGGAGAAGGAGAAGAAAGGGAAGAAAGAGAAGGAGGAGAAGAAGGAGAAGAAGGAGAAGAAAGAGGAAGAAGAAAGAAGGAAAAGGGGAAGTAGAAAAATGGAGAAAGAAGAGGAGGAAGAGGAGGAAGAAAAAGACCGAAGAAAAGAGACAAAAAGGCAACACGAAGCATCAAAGGAAAAGCGTTCCTTATTTCCGCCATCATTACTTTTTGTTTTTGGCAGTGCTCCCCCCCCCCTCTCTGTCTGTCTGTCTCTGTCTCCCTCTTTCTCTCTCTCTCCTTCTCCCTCTCCACGCATCCCGTGCACTTGCTCTCTCCCTCTCCTTACTGTCCTTCACCCTCTCTCTCTCTCTCTCTCTCTCTCTCTCTCTCTCTCTCTCTCTCTCTCTCTCTCTCTCTTCCTCCCTCTCTCTCTCGCTCTCTCCCTTTTCCTCCCTCTCTCCTTCTCCCTTACCCGTGCACTTACTATCTCCCTCTCCTTGCTATCCTCCCCCCATCCCCCATCCCCCATCCCCTCCTCTCTCTCTCTCTCTCTCTCTCTCTCTCTCTCTCTCTCTCTCTCTCTCTCTCTCTCTCTTAGTTTGAATTCTTGTCTTTTGACTCATCGTTCACTTTTTGTGCTTCGTTTCCACTTCCTGTTCCACGCCCTGTGTATATCTATATCTATATATATATATTTCCTTTTCGTTTTTTTTTTTTTTGGGGGGGGGGGTGGGGGGGATTGGGGAGGGGGTCATCTTCTATTCTCGAAACTCTTCTTCGTTTTGTAATTTTTTTCTGATATTGTCTGTCTGTCTGTCTGTATCTCTCCGGCTTTGTCTCTGTCTATTTATGTTTGTCTGTCTGTCTGCCTGTGTGTCCTTGTCTCCGTCTATTTCTGTCTGTTTGTCCGTCTGTCTGTGTATCAATTTACTTTCTCTCTGTCTCTGTCTCTTTCTTTCTCTTTCTCCCTCTCCCCCTCTCTCCCTCTCAGTCTCCCCCTCCTCCTCCCCTCCCTCGATTCATTCACACCTCCCTCCCTTCCACCCTTCCACCCATCCCCCTCCCCCTCCCACTGCATCAAAGGGGGGGGGGGGTTAGTAGGGGCACCGCATCCCCTGGCGACAAGTGGCACCTCGGCGCCCGAACGCGCCCACGTGTTTGCTTTTCCGTCTCCGCCCACAGACCCCCTTGGGCCAGGCCATACTTGGCTCTCGACTGGGAACCTTGC
>BOPN01000393.1:50000-55000 GCA_017312705.2 Penaeus japonicus | reverse complement strand
CAGCCCCCCTTCCCCCCTCCCCCCCTTAAACTTACTGTCTGTCTGTCTGTCTGTCTGTCTGGGTAAGCCACGCGCTGTCTCGTACCCCTTCCCTCCCCGCCCCTTTTTTTTTCTTATCTTCACGCCCGCGCCGCCCACTAGACTCTGCCCTTCCGCGCGTAGTCTGCAAGAAGGGGAAGTGAGAGAATGGGCGGTCTTTGTTGGGAACAGGAAGCGTGGGCGGTATTTATGGGGGAATGGGTGGGTTTTATAGGGAAGTGGGCGGTGTTTAAGGGGCACAGGAAGTGTTTGAAGGGAGTGGGTGGGAGTTATGGGGAATGGATGGGTTTTATGGGGGTGTGGGCGGTGTTTATGGAGTACAGGAAGAAGTGTTTAAAAGGGAGTGGGTGGGATTTATGGGGAATGTGTGCCTTTCCTGGGGAAGTGGGCAGTTATGGGTGGCATTTGTGGGGGGGGGGCATGGGCGCACTTTCCGGGAAATGGGAAACGTAATTATGGGTGAATGGGTTACTTTCGAGGCGTGAATGGGCGGCATTTCGAGGCAATGATCGCGGTCTGTCGTAGAGAATGGGGAGTAAAATGGGAGTGAAGGGATTTTAGGAGATATGGAGGGGAGGGGGGAGGGGGGAGGTCGAAGTGCGGAAAGAAAGGGAAAGGTGTGGAGAGGAGAGATAGGGCGAGAGATAAAGCGAGAGAGAGGGTAGAGGGAGGGTGAGGGAGAATGGGGGGAGGGATGGGGAAATGGGGGGAGAGAAGGTGGGGGAGAATGGAGGGAGGGAGAGAGGGAAGGAGGGAAGGAGGGAAGGAAAGAGGGAGGAAGGGAGGGAGGGAAGGAGAGAGAGAAAAATGAGAGTAAAATAAATAAAGAATGAAAGAGAAAGAGAGTAAAATAAATAAATAAAGAAAGAAAGAATAAAGAGAAAGAGCGAGAAGCTTAAGTAGCACACTTGACCTGTATTACCTATTTTCTTCTAAATTAGCGTGAGTGCTCTTCAACAAGGGCGATTTCCTGCAAGAACTCAAAGGTAAACTAGGCTCTATACCATGGGAAAGGAAATCTGATCTATATCCAAAAGAAAAAAAAGAAAAGAAAAAAATAACTTGACAACAACCATGGCAGAAGGCGAGCGTGGTATGAGGTCATGTGGTGCTATCCTATCCTTAAAGAATGAAAAAAAGAAAGAAAGAAAAGAGTAAGGAAGCCAGGTTAGGCAGATTGGACATGTCACAAGAGGTGATCAGTTAATTGGGGTTCGGGAAGGGCTATTAAATTCCCCTTTCGCTGGGACGTAAAGAAAAAAAAAATATATATATATATGTATGTAAGGTCAGCTTAGGTCACTTGAGTGCAGGAAAGGTCATTAGGGATCGTGTGGGTAGGGAGGGGGGATTAGTGACCTCGTGTCAGTCGATTCTTTTAATGACACGGATAATGATGGGTGGGCAGGGGGGGAGGGGGTAAGGGAGGTAGATGGTAAAGGAAGGAGGGAGGGGTAGGGAAAAGAGGGAAGGGGAAAGAGGTAAAGGCGGAGCAAACCGTGCGAGGACATATCTTGATGGACAAATGACAATTAAATCGAAATGGGATGTCATTTTTCGATAATTGGATCTCCACCCTCCTACCCTCCCCCCTCCCCCTCCCCCCTAAAGAAACACGTGACCTCAACAGCACCCGAGATCCTATGACGTCACACTCGGGTCAGAGGCTCGGACAAGTAAGACGAAGCGACTTGTGTTATGTAAACATGGTCTCTTTTCCAAAACCTGTGGATGTTTTGGTTTTCAAAAATATTAGGAATTTGTTTATGGGAGTATCTATCTATCTATCTCTTTATCTATCGATTTACACATCTTTCTATCTACCTATCCATCTACCAATCTACCAATTTTTCTATCTATCTATCTACCTCCCCTCCTTCCTTCCCTCCCTCCCTCCCTCCCTCCCTCCCTCCAAAACCCACCGAAACCCACCCTCCTAATCCCACCCACCCACCCACCCAGCCTCCCTCCCACCCAAACCCACCCACCCACCCACCCTACCTTCCCAATCAACCAATCCATCTATTTGCAAACATCAACACAAACTTCTGAAGCGCAAGAAGTGGACCCAGCAGACCGGAGTGCAGACAATTTGCAATCAAATTCGTTGAGATTTGCAAGGCTCACCAACCCGGCCGAGCGCAGACGTTCGAGCAATACCACGTGTATCTTCGTGCCAACCAGACAACCAGACAACCAGGCAGCCAACCAGTCACCTCATGAACCATCAGGAGGGAGAGGTACAGGAACCGGGCTAAGAGGAGGTAGTAGTCCGCATTGCCTGGTAGTCGTGCTAGCGGAGGCGGAGGAGGAGGAGATGAGAAGATGAGGAAGAGGAGATAAAAAAGAAGAGGAGGAGATAAAAAAGAAGAGGTGGAAGAAGAGGAAGATGAAGAGGAGGAGAAGGAGGTGGTGGAAGAGATGGAAAAAAATAGAAAAAGAAAAAGAATAAGAAAAAAAACAGAAGCAGAACAAGAAGGATGCAGCCGCGGGTAGGCGAGGCTCGAAGAACCAGACTAGCAGAGAGGCATCCGCCCGCACAGCCCGGCGATGGCGCTAGCGGAGGAGGAGGAGGGTGCAGGCAGACGGGAAAGAGAAATGACCGTGGGCAACCGTTCTATTTGGAGACACAGCACACGTTTCTTTCCCGTCTGGGTCTTGAGATACACGTAACTCTTTTTTTCTGTTCTTCTTCTTCTTATTATTTTTTCCCTTTTTGAAAGACACAGACCGTCGAGTACTTTTTTTGGTCTTCTCAATAAAAGAAAGATATTTTCCCGAGTCTTTGTCGTTGATGTTGATGTGTGACACGCTATTTCGCTGGCACTCTTGCGATGTGTTCACACTGCCAAGGGCACTCCGACTTCAAAACACGCGAAAAGGTAGAGAGACAAAGTAGCAAAACGGAGGAAATGCTCCTGAGCGGCTACTCCGTTGGAAAACTTACCTTGGTCGGCGTGACAATAACAATACACACACACACCGGCGTTCGTATCACTGCTCGCCTCACTGCACGATCAAATCATATCTAACAACAACATTCCCCACGATGCAACGGAAACAAAAACTCGCAGCGAAGTTGTTAGAGCGCGGAACTATAACTCTCCTCGCGGGCCGTCAGCCTTGCAATAGCAGTTGGGCACTTTTCGGTACATATATATATATATACATATATACCTGTCGTAGATCCTCGACTACATCTTCGTGAGTGAAGGGTCGGTAGGTAGGTCGGTAGGTAGGTCGGTAGGGATCAGGTAAGTAGTCGGAATACGTGTGTGTCCGTGCGTTCGTGTCTTCGTGATCGAGTCGCTGCGCTGTTCCCTCGCCTGGTGTTGTCCTAGGCCTATCTTCGGTCGCGTCGCAGTCGTGAGCGAGGCAGAGGGAGTGTCGAGCAGCAGCGACCTTCCCCGGGGGTGTCTGAGCGGGTTCTGGCTCCCTCTGGCTTGGGAAAGAGAGAGAGAGGGAGGGAGAGGGAGGGAGAGGGAGAGAGAGGGAGGGAGGGGGCATCTGTCGCCAACACGTACGTACGTCTCCTCGGCGCACAGCCCCCCTCGTGTCATAAAACCTGGGCACCACTAATGTCGTTCCGCATTAAGGAATTAAAAAAGGGGGGGGAGGAGAGGGGAGGGGGAGGGGAGAAGGAGGGGAGGGGAAAGGAAGGGTAAAAAAGCGAGGGGAAACGACACGGGTCTTCGTGCGGCAAAGCTTCCGTAACTCCTTCGTTTGTTTAATCTTAGTGGATCGGCTCCTCTCCGCTTAGTGACGAGCAACCACAAACAATGCAAGGCAGTCAGTCAGTCGCACCTTCGCTCTCGCTTTGGCATCACTACTGACGCAGCCCGGCGCCACGCAGCCCTCGGTCTGTTTTGTTTGCGTGTGTGTGTGTGTGTGTGTGTGTGTGTGTGTGTGTGTGTGTGTGTGTGTGTGTGTGTGTGTGTGTGTGTGTGTGTGTGTGTGTGTGTGTGTGTTTGAAGGGAGAAAGTGGAGGGGCAGAAGAGAAGAGGGACATGAAAAGGGTTGGAGAAAGGGGGAAGGGTAGGGTAGGTCAAGGGAAGGGTAGGGAAGGGTAGGGAAGGGTAGGGAAGGGAAGGGAACGGAACGGAAGGAAAGGAAAGAAAAGAGAAAGGAAAGGAAGGGAAAGGAGGAGGAGAGAGAGAGGAAAAAAAGAGAAATAGAAAGATAAGGAGAAGATAGAGAGCCAATCAGACGGGCAGAGAAAAAGCCAGACATACCCAGACAGACATAGAGAGCGAGAGAGTCAGACAGGCATGCAGAAAGAGAAGAGACAAAATAAAAAAAAGGGAACGACTAAAAACGGAGGATTACCAGATAAAACCGCCATTGAGACGAACCCCGCTTCCGACACCTCTACAAAACAGGAAACGAACCTTTAAAAAAAAACCTTTAATGTCTTGCCAAGCGTAGAGGAAACGAGCTGAAACACACCTACAAAAAATATATAAATAAAAAAATATAAAAACACACACACAAAAAAAAAGAGCGAGACATTGCAACTCGGACGACAGTTGAACAAGATAATAAAAAAGATAAAAAACAACTATTGAGATAAGCCGTAGAAGATCAACGGGTGAACGGTGAACAGAACTATCTGTTGAGTTTGAGATTTTCGAAGCGCTTCATAATACCTTCGAGATTCGCCGGTTCGAAACCCTTGGGTGATTCTTTCGTCGGGGGAGGGGGAGGGGGGGACGAGAGGGGGACCACCTACTTCTTGGGTGGTAGAGGGAGAGAGGGAGAGAGGGAGGGGGGGAAGAGGGAGATAGGAAGGGAGGGGGAGGGGGAGAAGAGGGAGAGGGGGAGGGAGGGAGAGGGGTAGGGGGAGAAGAGGGATGCAGGGAGGGAGGGAGAGAGTGTGAGAATGGAAGGGATGCGGGGGGGGGGGGGGCAAGGAGGGAGGGAAAAGGAAAAGGTGAAGATGAAAGGAGGGAGAGGGTAATTGA
>BOPN01000393.1:30000-42500 GCA_017312705.2 Penaeus japonicus | reverse complement strand
GGCACGCTACAGCCAGTGCCACGTCAGTCTGGCCGTTTTACCTGACCCACGTCCTCCGCCTAACCTTCACCGCCCAAGTGGCTCCATCCCTCATCTCTTGGTCCTGCCCTTCCATCTAACGACGATCATCTCCGGCTAGCCTACATGCGCTGCCCATACCTCCCCTCCCGCCTGGCCTGCACCAATGACACACAACCCGTTTGCCCACACCTCCCTATACATTGTTGATACACATATCCTGTTCTGCAACCTCTCACTTAGCCATGGCATATGCCGGGCTCGCTTATACCTTGGGCTTTGCGCACCCAGTCCTATTTCGCGAGTGTTTACGCGTCTCCTCGCAACTTCACGCACATTCTCCTGGCATTTTTTCTCGACCCACGCCTGCATGTCAGACACCTTACCTCACTGCCTACTCCTTCATCATGTCTCACATCCTGCTGTCCTATACCTCCTACACCTCCGCGTTGGTGAATCCTGTGCGCTCACCTAGCTTATAACTCCATCCTGGTCATTTACCCCTTATGTGTTTTTATTATCCTTCAAGATTTAGGAGTGAATTACATCTATACGACCTTCTGTGTGGCAGATTGCGTTTTATTTTGGTGTCACACTGACGGTGTTTTTACTTTTTTCAAACATTTTTTTTTCGTTTACGGTTCAACTTGCATCACTAATATTAAAGGATAATATCAAACTTTCGAATGGAAATAGGGAAATATGGAAACGATGCACTCCGGAGGACCCTCTCCTAATTTAGCTAAGTTAATTTATGTATGGGCTGTTAATTCCGTTTTGGCAATTGAGAGAGGTGCGTGAGTCATATCTTCCATGCGGGCAACAATCTTGCACCCACAACTACACTTATACTAACACTTCTGCGTATGCAATTTCTTCTGCACCATGATCAGACAACATGCAACAACAGATTCTACATACAGCGTCTACGCACGCAACGTAGACGCCAATGTCCAAACAAGGGAGAAAGATATAACAACCACAAAGCAGGCAACGCTACGAAAGATACACACACAAAAAAATAAAATAAAAAAAAGTAACGTAGGGCCCCGAGATCTTCGAAAAAGTATGGAGTGATTGGTATGGTATAATAGACAGGTATAGTCAAGAATACAATGTCTGGAGAAGAAAGAACAAGGAAGATCGACACTATACGGCGGGAAAGATCTCCTAGTTTTGGAAAGAATACGAAACGTCACTCTATATGGGGGTTAAGGTATCGTAAAGGATATAGGGCTTGGAGTGAAGATCTACAGAAGACAATGAAGAATTGAAAAAAACATATCTAGCATCTCAAAGAAGACAATAGTACTGCGATATAATATAGATCATATGTAGAGCATATATATATTCTTCCGTGTTTGCAAAATTCCTCATGGTAGTGTATACGATCCTGCGTGGAAGGTGAGAGAAGGTGGTACAGGAATGCGTGTCTGAGTGAGGGAACAAAGAGTGGCACTGTGTAGTGAGGTCCTCTGGGCACTCTGGCAGGCGTCCGTCCCTCCATCGCCCCCATCACCCTCACGTCTGAGCTCACTGAGGTCGGATTCCGCGCGACAATGAGGCGATGGAGGAACAGTGACGGGGAAAGTCAGTGCCAATGAAAAGGATGAATGAGAAACGATAGAGCGAGAGGAGGCACTGACGCCCTTCATCCCCCGGGAGAGGGAGAGGATGAGGGGATCATGATCAAAGAAAGTCTCGGCACAGTGGCGGCACTCAACTGAAAACCATCAACAAGGAAGGCAAACGGCACACCGCGACTACTGGCACTGACGGCGGCCCAGAACGCGTGAGTTCACTGTCTATAAACCCGGGCGTCGGACTGTGAAGATTCAACAAAGGTGGACTCCGCCATATCACCCGGATCTTTTACTGTTTCACGTCCCTCCTTCAGGGCTCCGCATATCTCCGCTCAAGGAACCAACCGTCACAAGTGGACCATCAACCGTCGCCGTGGCCACTACACCCTAAGGGGGGGGGGGCGTCCTGGGGTCTTAGTGGGTACTACACCCTTAGATCGCGAGGGAGGAGGCACACTCTTAGGCCCATGCAAAAAAAAGGAAATGAAGAAAAAAATATCGAGTGTGATGTTGACTGTTTTTAGCTGATTGTTTTTGTTTGGAAGTGCGTATTGTATGTAGACGTTGAAAGATATAGCGCTTAAGCAAACAGACATATATTATCTCATTCATTTAAAGATAGCCACGTCTGTTAGTCCTATCATTGAGCCCGTCTTAAGATTTCTCACGTCTACAAAAGGATTCCTTTTCTCTTTCTCTCTTTCTGGACACACGACAGATCTCAGGTGCGTGTCGGGTCGGTCGCCAGAACACCGGAACCTGGTTTTTATGATCCCTCTAATTACTATGCCCGAGGTTCCTCTCTCTTTCTCCCTCAGCTGACCCTGCTGAGAGGCCTCTGCCGCCACCCCGTCCACCATCTTCACTCGCTCCTTTTAGCAGTACAGACCTTCCTTGCGCGCTATAGGACCGATCAACCTCACCTGCATCCATTAATATTCCTCATTCTCGATTCCAAACACAGGTAAATAACCAGGAAATCTATCGTCAATATTTGCCTTCCCCGACGCCCGCTTCGATGAGAGCCCCACTTCTACAAGCCACTAGAGTCATCCTTATCCACTGTTGACCTTTGCTGCCTCCCCTGATCTCTGCTTTAAGTACCACCTTCTCTTTCTCTGCCCTCTAGTGCCACTCTCGCTCGCAGCTGCTTTCCGCCATTGCATTGATCTGTTGCATAACCCGTTGCAATAAGCTTTCTTCCTCGAGATTAGGGTTATGGCAGAGGAACACGTCTCCAGCTAGACCGATGTGACAGGTCCACCATAGTCGGAGAATTACTGCATCGTCCCCCGCGTAATACAGTATGAATCTAGGTTGATTGTTACAGCAGCTAAGGGTAGGTTACTGTCAGCATCTCTCTTTCTCTCTCTATCTCTCTCTCTCTCTCTCTCTCTCTCTTCCAGCCCCTCGGCCCTTGCCTCATCCCTCCCTCACCCCTACCCCCCTTCCCTGCGTGAGCCTCGGCCGCAGGTAGACTAGCTGTGAGTCATACCACCTGCCCGGGTAGTTCCTCGGGCCTCTCTGCTGTGGCCATGAAAGATCAGGTTCGGGTGGTTACAACACACATAGTTTTCTGCATACAAGATATGGAAGCAGTACTTTCAGAATCCTGTTACTGAAGCAGGAGGGTATATCCGTAACAGAGAGAGAGAGAGAGAGAGAGAGAGAGAGAGAGAGAGAGAGAGAGAGAGAGAGAGAGAGAGAGAGAGAGAGAGAGAGAGAGGCAGACAGGCAGACAGACAGTGTAGACGTCTCAAAAACAAATCATGAATGTCTATCGTCGTTAGCTTAGACAGAAAGTAAGATTAGTTTATTGTAAGTTTAAGCAGGAACCAACGACAACAACAACAAAAAAAGTGGATATTTATTGTATCCGAGATGGGACGTCCTCGTCAGGTTCACGAAGGAGCGAGAACGCAAGGATGGTCATTATCAACCCGTGTGTTTGGTGAGTGTGTGGCAGCGACCCCTTCCACCTACCGCGCTCTCACTCATACTGGCGGCTGGTCAGGGTCTCGCTCCTTATTTGGTCACGTGGCCTGTTGGGACGACGCTCAGGTGACCACGTTGGCGGATTTCATTCTTTATTTTCGCGAAGAACCTTCTGTCATTCGCTCTGCTGGGATTGTAGAATTGCCGTGGGGATTATTCTCAATCGGATCGGTTCGTTGGAGATTGGCGAATCATAGACAAAGCCGTTCAAAACACGACTTTGCTTGGTAGACTGCATAGTACCTTTCCTTGATGTGACGTCACGTGGATAAAGACACTTAAAGTGGTGTTTAACTCCAACACTGAGCTTTGTCAATAAGAACTTGCTTGAATTTTGGAAACACAAGAACGATCAGTATTACATAAACCTCCATCGTATCAAAATTGCACGGTGCAATTGCAAAAGGAAAGAGAAAGCAACAATGGCTAAATCTAAGTCACCTCTAGCCAAAATCCGAACGTAATACCTTAAAAGTATTCCACAAAATCTTGAAACCTGCAATACCTCCAACATTACACACACACACATATATATTTTTTTTCTCACACATAATCTCGTTCATAATTGGAAACCGCGACTCCAAATGCCACATACCTTACTGAGTCAAGACGCACAAGAAACACAATACCAGCTGTCACCTACACCCCTTCTCATACCAACCGGTATCTTGATCATTTCCTGTGATGTCGAGATTCTGACTTCGTAGGTGAGTCTCTCGACCTACCTCCCAAGTTGCATGATGTGATGTCATTTGCATGGAGTAGTTCCCCCCCCTTTTTTTTTACTCGGTTCCCCCCCCCCCCCTTTTTTTTACTCCTCATGACTTCGCTGGTAAGTGGAGTTTTTGATGTCACACACTTTGAGATGAATCATTTATCTCAATGGTGATTGTCAAATGTCATGGCGGTAATGATGATAAAATGATGGTAGTGATGATAAAATGATGGTAATGATGATAAAATGATGGTAGTGATGATAAATGATGGTAATGATGATAAGATGATGGTAATGATGTTGAAATGATGATAAAATGATGGCAATGATGATAAAATGACGGTAGTGATGATAAAATGATGGTAATGATAAAATTATGGTAATTATGATGAAATGATGGTTATTATGATGTTGAAATGATGGCAATGATGATAAAATGATGGTAATGATGTTGAAATGATGATAAGACGATGGTAATGATGTTGAAATGATGATAAAATGATGATAAGATGATGGCAATGATGATAAAATGATAGTGATGATAATAAAAAAATTATAGAAATAACATATAGGGTAACAATAGATAAGTAATGATGATAATGATAACATTAACAATGACAATAATAATGATAATGATAATTATTATAACCAATAATGATAATAACATTCATCACCAACCATATAACATCACTAGTTGCAATAGTTATAAAACAACGAACAACTTTACGAAATAAAGTTATCATCACCATCACCACCACCATCATCCTCACCATCTTCATCACCACCACCATCCTCACCATCACCATCCTCACCACCATCATCCTCACCATCTTCATCCTCCCCCTTACCATCATCATCACCACCATCATCACCATGTATGCCTGACCAATCACATAACTCAAACTCAAAACTCCCCCCCCTCCTCCTCCCCTTCTAATACCCCCCACCCCCACACCCACACCCCCATACACACTTAACTCATGGTACCATAACAATGGAAATCTTACTCCTCCGCCTCCAGGGAGTCGAATGGTATCATGGTAGCATGGTAGTAGTGGTAAGGACGACCATACTGTGTCATTGTGGTCACTGTAATCACGATTATTATGAATATTATCGTTGTTGTTGTTGTTTTTCGTTATGATGGTGATGATGGTGGTAGTAGTGGTGGTGATGATGATGGTGGTGATGGTGTTGATGATGAGGATGATTGTGATGATGGTGGTGGTGGTGTTGATGATGAGGATGATGATTATGATGATGATGATAATGATGATGATGATGGTAGGATCATGATGATACTACTAATAATAATGGTAGAATACAATAATGGTAATGATATTGATAATCATAATGATGCTAATTACGATGGTAATACTGATGATAATAATGATACTAATGATAAGAAAACTAAGAATAAGAATTATGATGATGATGATCATAATAATAAAACTATTGATAATTAAGAATAACATAAATAAGAATATGAATAATTGTTAGTATTAATATAACAGTATAACATTATTGTGAAAACACTAATTGCAATAGCTATAAACAACGAACAATGAAATAAAGTTATCATCACCACCATCATCATTATCATCACCTATACCAACATCATTATTATTATCATCATCACTATCATCATTATCATTATCTTCATCATCACCAATACCATCATTATCATCATCATCATCACCAACACCATCATCATTATCATCACCAATACTATCATCATTATCATTATCATCATTATCATCATCACCAACACCATCATCATTATAATCATCATCACCAACACCATCATTATCAATATCTTTATCATCATCATCATCATCATCACCAACATCATCACCATCATCATTATTATTATCTTTATCATCATCATCACCAACATCATCATCACCATCATCATCATCACCATCATCATTATCATTATCTTTATCATCATCATCATCACCAACACCATCATCATCATCATTATCATCATCTGATAAACAATGTCAATAGTAATAACAAAAATAATTAATGACTATTGTGAAAAATTAACATTATTGATAAATATTGATCTAGTTTAGCCTTACTTAACCTAATCTAACGTAGCCTAGCCTAGCTTATCCTTACAGAGCCTAACCTAGTTCAATCTAACCTAATTTATCCTATCCTAACCTATCCTGACCTAATCTAACCTAGTGATAACATTATTGATAAGCATCGACCTAGCCTATCCTAAGTTCCTAACTTACCTATCCTTAAGTAACCTAACCTAATCTATGAATGACCTAATATGACCATAACTTGACCGAATATAACCGTAACTTGACCTAATATAACCGTAACTTGACCTAATATAACCATAACTTGACCTAATATAACCATAACTTGACCTAATATAACCATAACTTGACTTAATATAACCGGAACTTGACCTAATATGACCATAACTTGACCTAATATAACCATAACTTGACCTAATATAACCGTAACTTGACCTAATATAACCATAACTTGACCTAATATAACCATAACTTGACCTAATATAACCATAACTTGACCTAATATAACCATAACTTGACCTAATATAACCATAACTTGACCTAATATAACCATAACTTAACCTAATATAACCATAACTTGACCTAATATAACCATAACCTGACCTAATATAACCATAACTTGACCTAATATAACCATAACTTGACCTAATATAACCATAACTTGACCTAATATAACCATAACTTGACCTAATATAACCATAACTTGACCTAATATAACCATAACTTGACCTAATATAACCATAACTTGACCTAATATAACCATAACTTGACCTAATATAACCATAACTTAAGACAGATAAGTTAAGCCAGGCCTCCTGCATATCTGATCTTCGTGTAACTTGCAACATCTCCTGAAATGCAACTACAAGTCCTTTTTGCAATGTTAGCTACTTGCATGAACATTTTGTCTCCCTTCTGATCATTATCTTCAATGTTTTCTCTAATTAATTGCGTGTGTTTCCAGCTCCTAATTGTACTTTCTTTTCTGAGCGAAATGTCGGAAATATTTTTGTCTCTGCTGTTTTTGTTGTTGTTATCAATATCATTATTATTATCATTATTACGATCATTATTATTATGTTTATGTTATTTTCTTTATTTTTATAATTATTGTTATCCTTTTTATTATCATCAATATTTTCCTCATATTTTAATATCATTATCATTCTTATTATCATGATCATTATCATAATTTTTCACATCATTATCATTATCATTACAATTATAATGGTAATTATTTCATTAATATTAGGAATGTTTAAGTATTATGTGCGCATGAGTATGTATATTTAATTTCATATATATATCATATATATAGCATTAAATCACACACACACTTATATATTTTTTTCGTTTGTTCTGTATTTGTATCGCCTCTCTTCCTTCTCTATAAAAAGAATATATTACTTTATATATTCATTATATATATATTCTATTACTTTACGTGTAACCGAATCTAAAGAAATTTGCAAAGTTCACTGACCTTTAATGCTTAAGGATTAGTGAATATTAATATGAAAAAAATCCATAATCTTTTTCCTTCAGTTCATTGTGGTAAAAAAATGTACAACAGATATATTAATGAAAATGAACGATATTTTACACTGTGGAAATAATTCGTTCAAAATCATATCTTTATTATGCATCTTTCTCTCTCGTACGAAATAGAACATATGAAGAGAGAACAAAATAGGTAAATTTGCATATGGAATTTAATGTTGCTTTGTGCCCTGTTTTTTTTTTCTTTCTTTTTGTAATGGCAACAGTGTAACTTTTCTTCTCTTGCACATTTTGTTGCACATTAATATCATCATCATCAATAAATCAATGCTGGTGACGATGATGGTAATAATAACAACAATATCAATAATGATGATAACACTAACAATGATGATAGTAATATGCTCATTAACATACTTCATAAAACATATAACATCATGGAGACTCTATTCTACCTGTATAGTATAATAAAGAGGAAGAAGAAGAAGAAAAAAAAAAACGAGGAGATAGCAGAAGCAGATGAAGAAGAAGAAGAATAGAAAGCAGAAGAAGGAGAAGGAGAAGAGGAAGCAAAAGAAAAAGAAAACGAAGAAGAGGAAGAAGCAGGAGGAGAAGAAGAGGAAGCAGAAGAAAAAAAAAGACAACGAAGAAGAAGCAGGAGAAAAAAAAGAAGACGAAGAAGAGAAAGAAGCAGAAGGAAAAGGAAGCAGAAGAAAATGAAGACGAAAAAGAAGACGACAAAGAAGGAATAAAAGGTGAGGAAGAGTAGGTAAAGCCAAAAAAAAAAAAAAAAAAAAAAAAAAAGGTAAACAAACCCCCTACGCCCTACATACACCCTCTTAATTAAAAATCAAACACCACGACGATACCAACAACCAACATCATGGAATCATGAATCATGATGTTCTCCCGACCTTTACCGTCTCATGAGTGGAAAGTATCTATCGATCCCTGAGTCATGATCACTTCATGGGCGATTCACAGTCTTCCTACTTCCTGTTATGATGACTCAGCTATCGTTACTTCAGTGGGAGTGGCCGTCACTGATGCAGACGAAAAGAAAAAAAGAATTACGATGATGATAATTGTGTAAAAGTTATATATTTTTTTTGATACAGGCAAACAAAAAAAAGAAAAAAAAAAGAAATTACGATTATGATAATTGTGTAAACTTTTTGAATAACACTTTTTGATACGGACAAACAAAATGAAATTACGATTATGATAATTGTGTAAAAGTTATATATATATATTTTTTTTTTATACAGGCAAAAAAAAAAAAAAAAAAAAAAAAAAACGATTATAATAATTGTATAAACTTTTGTATAAACTTTTTGATACGAAAAAAAAAAAAAAACGATTGTGATAATTGTATAAACTTTATAAACTTTCTGTATAAACTTTTTGATACAGACAAACAAACAAACAAACAAACAAAAAAAAACCATTATGATAATTATATAGAGTTTAAGACTTCTGTTACGTACTATTTAGGACACACAGACTGTTTGCATTATTAAGAGGCGTGTTAGATTGTATGTCTTCTGTTCCCCGAGTTGTAAAGTGGAGTAATTATCTTGATTCTGACCCCGCTGCCCTGGCCAAGCGCTTCCCGAAGCACCGAGGGAAGTGCTTCGTATGGCAAAGAACGAGTAGAGGTTCCTTGTTTGTTTGTTTTTTTGTTTTTTTTGGGCGGGGGGAGGGGGGGGGGGAAGGGGAAGTGGGGAGTCATTTCGTTCGAGATTCAGTGATATCGTTTTTGTTTGTTTGTTTTTTAATCTTCTCCCGACCTTATCTCCCTTTCCCTTTTCCTTCTCCCTCCATCCCCATCCCTTAATTTATCATAGTTCTATGTCCTGCCTTCTCGATGCTTCGCCTAATTTTCCTTCGCTTCTCTCTTTATCACCCTCCCCCTTCCCCTTTTCCTCCTTCGCCCTCTTCTTCCTCCTCCTCCTCCTCCTCCTCCTCCTCCTCCTCCTCCTCCTCCACCTCCCCCGTTCCTCCTCCTCCTCCTCCCCCTTCTCTCTGCATCACCCCTTCATTCCTTTATTCCTCTCTTCTTTTCTCCTGAGAGGGAGAGAGGGGGGGGGAGGGAGAGACAGAGAGCGAAAGATATATAGATAGAGAGAGTGAGGGAGAGATAGATAGATAGAGAGAGATAAAAAGATAGAGAAGAGAGAGAGGGAGAGATAGATAGATAGATAGAGAGAGAAAGATAGAGAAAGAGAAGAAAAGAGATAGAGAGAAAAGAGAAGAGAGAGGTAGAGATAGATAGAGAGAGAGAGAAGAGAAGAAAGATAGAGAAAGAGAAGAAATAGAGATAGATAGATAGAGATATAGAGAAAGAGACGAAAGAGAGAGAGAGAGAGAGAGGGAGAGAGAGAGAGAGACAAGAAGGTATGTGGTCAGGTTGCCCAACCCACAAGAGTATCATATACAACTTCCATACCAACATGTTAATAGCAAGCGGTAGCCTCGGGTGCAAGTTGCAGACGTTTCTTAAATGCTCTCCGGCCGCCTCTGCAACCGCAAAATAGTCCTGCATAATTGCATTTTCCAACTAAGTGTATGTGTATTTCATCTGCACGTTGAGTGGAATTGCAATCAATCATACGTATTATGTTTGTTACCTAATATGGTGGATTCTTGATATTGTGAGAAACGGATGTATGCTGGAGTCGGTGTTTCCTAGAGACCGTTGGGAATATGCATATGAGTCTCATTATCATTATCATCATCATCGTCATCATTATCATCTTCATTATTATCATCATTGTTATTGTTGTTGTTGTTGTTGTTGTTGATGTTTGCTGTTGTTGTTATCGTTATTGCTATTGTTGTTTTACCTATCGTTATTGTTATTGTTATTATAATTGTCATTATTATAAGCATAATAATAATCCGTATTACTTCTGTTACAGTTACCATCATCATTATCATTAATATTGTTTTTATTGTTAATTTTAACATTATTATTATAGATATTATCAAAACTATTAATACTATTACTATCATCAACATCGTTATTATCATCTTTATCATAATCATTATCATGATAATTATTATTTATTTATGATCTATGGTGTGTGTGTGTGTGTTTGTGTGTGTGTGTGTGTGTGTGTGTGTGTGTGTGTGTGTGTGTGTGTGTGTGTGTGTGTGTGTGTGTGTGTGTGTGTGTGTGTGTGTGTGTGTGTGTGTGTGTGTGTGTGTGTGTGTGTGTGTAAGTGTGTGTGTGTGTGTGTGTCCCGTGTGTGTATAACCGTGTGCGTATAGCCCGTGTGCAAACAACCCGTGTGCGTGTGACCCAAGTGTCCCAAAGGCACCAACACAACTCAGCCAATCTCAGTGCCAACTGCAACACATCCATCCTTCGAAAGAGGTCAGCCCCGAGTGAGTGGAGACTCCAAGAAGGTCAGCTGTAAGTAAGAGAAAGTCTTGGGTGGGGGGTGGGGGGGGGAGGTGAGCATCGAGGAGCGAGGAAGTACTCGAGGAGTCAGAGTGGAGTGAAAGGAAGCCAATCTGGGGGTTGTGAATGCAAGTGGAGGAGCCAGGCCGGTGATGGGTGGGTGGGATGTCTTGAAGGGGCTGAGACACTAAGGTAAGATTTGCCGGGCTGAAGCTGTGGGCGGTCTGTGTTGCTGGGGGTTGGGTTTTTATGAATGTATACAGGTGTATATATGGATGCAGATATACATGCACTCACTCACACACACGCACATAAAGACAAAGACAGACAAACACACACACACACACATACATACATACAAACACACAAACACACACACAAAGACAAAGACATACACACACACACACACACACACAAACACAAACACACACACACACACACACACACACACACACACCTACAAACACTAGTCTATATCTCCACCTCTTCCCTTCCTTTCTAATGGACATAACTCTCAACCCAGCCACCCCTTCCCTCCCTCCCTCCCTCCCTCCCCCTTCCCTTGTTTCCTTCCTTCCCTTCTACCTTTTCCTCAACCGACATGACCTCTGACCTCATAACCTGGCCTCACCTCCTCCCCAGTGGATTTCCTGACTTCCACGTCGCAGCACTTGAGACAATCCCAACCAGCGAGTGTCGGCCAAGCAACGTTATATATTGGGCCGTCAGCAGTCTCGAGAGATGGGGGGAGGGAGGGAGAGAGGAAAGGAAGGGAAGGGAAAAAAGAGGAGAGAAGGGAGGGAGGAGAGAGGAGAGGGGGGAGGAGAGGAGAAGGAGGGAGAGGGAGAAGGGGAGGGAGAGAGAGAGGGAGAGGGAGGGAGAGGGAGGGAGGAGAGGGAGAGGGAGAGGGAGGGAGGGGGGGAGGGAGGGAGAGGGAGAGGGAGAGAGGAAAGGAGGGAGGGAGGGAGAGGGAGATGGAGGGAGAGAAAGAGAGAAAGCGGGAGAAAGAAAGAGAAGAGAGAGATAAAGAGAAAGAGAAAGAGAGACAGAGAGAGAGAAAGAGAGAAATAGAGAGAGAGAGAGAAGAGACCGGGGCGGACGAGAGCCAGTATGTAGAAAGCCGTTCCTCGAGAAATATAAAATCTGTTCTTATCGCCGGCTTTAAAAGGCTACTCGAGTACGTGGCTTCATTACGGCGCTGGGAGAAAGCTGTCGTACGTCTTTAT
>BOPN01000393.1:12500-27500 GCA_017312705.2 Penaeus japonicus | reverse complement strand
ATAATATATATATTTTTTTAGTATTATTCAACCTGCGATTTCCTGCCTGATAAATACGACGTTTCGAAGCAACGTTCTGAATAACCAAGAAGGGAAAGTAGAATTTCTGGAATATCTAGCGGGGAGAACAAGGGAAGGAAAGGTAGGAGTAGGAGAGAGAGAGAGAGAGAGATGGGGGGGGAGAAAAAAGTAGTAGAATTTCAAAAATCGACGAGTGAATGGAAGGCAAGAATGGGCGCGTCGCCATGACAGTGGTTTAAATCTCACGTTTTCTTTCGAGTGTAACGGTTTTTTTCTGTTCTTTTTTGAGGGAGGTCTTATTATTATTATTTGTTTATTATTATTATTTTTTTTTTTTGGCTTGTTAATCTAGTGTTCGGTTATCTGTTTTGGTATTTGTTGATTGGTTGATTCGTTTATTTCTTTTATTTATTAATGTTTACAATCGTTATTATCATTGTTGCTATTATAACCAGTATTATTGACTTCATTATCATTATGATCATTCTCTCTCTCTCTCTCTCTCTCTCTCTCTCTCTCTCATTCGCTTGCTCTCTCCTTCTCCTTCCCTCCCTCCCTCCCTCCGTCTATATAATTATCTACCAATCCCTTCTCCCTTCTTTCATTAATACAATAAACCAGAAGAAAACACAGGAAAATAAAGACCATAAAATTAATCCAAAAAAAAAAAAAGCAAAACAAAAGACCATAGATAAAAAGACAGGCAGTCGCTCGTCGTCCGGGTTTTGAGGTTAGAAAAAAAAAAAGAAAAAAAAAAAACACGAAGAGAGATAGAAATAAAAAAAGAAGAAAAAGGTGAGCGTCTTTTGTACGAAGGAGGAAGACCCTAGAAACCCTTAATGACCGTGATAATCAAGAACGATTGGCCGTAAAATGCTTTTCAATTAAGGTGGAAAGTTAGTCTTGTCAAAGACGCGGGAAAAGTAGTGTATATTTCGCGGTGGTCGCTTAGTCCACGAGACATGGCGTTTACCGTTGCTTTTTTTTTTTTTTTTTTTTTAAGGGAAAATAAAGAAAAGGATATATACTTATTATTATCTTTGGAAAGAAAAGAAATGGAAAATAATGGTAGTTTACTAGTCTACTAAATATCCTTTTCTGGTAGAGACTCCATGCTGTTTTTGTTTTTTTCTTTTTTTGCTTATTGATACTTAAAACAAAGTTCTTTCTTTCATTCACGAGCCTTAAGTTCTTTACTTCATTCAGAAGGTCTGTATGCCAAGCTTAAACAACCGGCGTCTGATCTTATGCCCTTGACTCTCTCGGGGGGGGGGGGGGGGGAGGAGAATGAAGGAGAGATGAGAGGAGGAGAGAAGAGAGGAGAGAAGAGGAGACGGAAGGGAGAAAAGGAAGAGGAGGTGTAAGAGAGAATTCGGGAGGACAGGTTGAGGGGAGGAGGAGAGGAAGGAGAGAAGAAGAAAGAATAAAAGACAGAAGAAAAAAAAGAGATGAGAAAGAAAAAAAAATAGAAGAACAGAAGGAGAAGGAGAAGGAGAAAGAAAGAAAAGAAAAAAGAAGAGAAGAGAGAAAACCAGACTAAAAAGCAAAGAAGAGGAAAGAGAATAAAACAAAACACTACAAAAAAAACATAATAAAAAATAAATAAAAAAAGCAAAGCCTCAGCTAAACCTAAAACGGGATTATATTTAGAGAAGCGATTATAGTAGAAGTAGAATTTCCAGTTCGAATCCGCGCCGAAACTCGCCGGTACGCCAGGAATTCGAAGGAGCGCTGGACAGTAACCCTAAAGCTCACAGGATACGGAAAGGCCGGTGTTTCTTGGCGTAATATGGTGTTTGTGTTGTGTGTCTGTGTGTGTATGGTGTGTGTGTTGTGTGTCTGTAGTGTGTGGTTGTTTGTGTGTCTGTGTGTGTATGGTGTGTGTGTTGTGTATCTGTAGTGTGTGGTTGTTTGTGTGTCTGTGTGTGTATGGTGTGTGTGTTGTGTGTTTGTAGTGTGTGGTTGTTTGTGTGTCTGTGTGTGTATGGTGTATGGCATTTTTTTGTGCGTGGTTATGGAGTGTTTATATAGTGCTCGGGTTGCGTGTATCTTTAGTGTATTGTTGTTTGTCTGTATGACTTACGTGTGTTTTTGTGTTTGTGTGTGTGTTATGTGTTGTGTGTTGTGTGCTCTGTGTGTGTGTGTGTGTGTTGTGTGTTGTGTGTGTGTGTGTGTGTGTTGTGTGTTGTGTGTTGTGTGTGTGTGTGTGTGTGTGTGTGTGTGTGTGTGTGTGTGTGTGTGTGTGTGTGTGTGTGTGTGTGTGTGTGCTGTGTGTGTGCGTGTGCGTGCGCGTGTGTGCGTGTGCGTACGTATCCTTGCGTACGTGCTTGCTTGCGTGCGTGTATGTGTTCATATGCTAGAACCCTCTTCATTTCTTTTCATTTTATTTTAGTATATATCTATCTCCAGGTCTCGTCTCGAACTTTAATAATCCCACAGACCCCGTTTCACTGACACTCCCTCCTCGCTCTCCTTGACTCAAATGCACAACTGAATACATATAGTTGCTTGCGTTGCTTGCTTGCATTCAAGCATTCGGCTTTTGTTTTTTTTTCATACATACAAAAAATCGGGATTTTCTTGAGATTCGATTGAATAATCTTTATTTTTTTTCTAAAGTGATTGAAAAAATGTATATATTTGTAGCATTTTAAATGTGGTTGGAAAATCGTTTTAAAATGAATTGAATAGATGTAAATATTTGTAAAGATTGTTCAGTAAAAAAAAATAAAATAAAATCGTTTTTGTTGTTGTATGAAACGGAATGTGAAAATCTTAAGAATGTAACTCTACACGATAACAAAATTCATTTTAATCATTATTATTATCATTATCAATGTCTTTTTCATTCTCAAGATTATTGTATTGATTCCGGTGGTGATAGTGGTGGTGATGGTGATGATGATGATGATAATGGTGACGGTGATGGTGGTTGTGATGATGATGGTAGTGATGATGATGGTGATGACGATGATTGTGATGGCGATGGTGGTGATGATTCTGAAATCATATAGTTCTTATTAATCCATTAATTATTAATTAATAAATTCATAAATCATTTACTCACTCATTTCTTTATGCCTTTATGATTCTTTCATTCCCTCACTCTTCAATAATTAATTCATTCAATCACTCATTCATAATCCATTCACTCATTCATTCATAATTCATTCACTCATTCATTTTTATTGACCAATCAAATTATTAATTTATTCTTCATTCATAATCAAACCATTCACTCATTTTTCAAAGTTATTCTTAATCAATGCATTTACTCATATCTAATCATTTTTTTTAATTCATTCATTCTTCAATAATCAATTCCCATTGCTTTTCATCCTCTTTAATTAAATCTGGGTGTGGGAGGGGGGGGGGGGTCGTGTGTTTATGTATGTGGTCTGTGTTTGTGTGTGTGTGTGTGTGTGTGTATGTGTTTGTTTGTTTGTTTGTTTGTTTGTGTGTGTGTGCTTATATGTATGTTTTTACGTGTATGTGTTTACGTGTATGTGTTTACGTGTATGTATTTACGTGTATGTGTTTATGTGTATGAGATTACGTGTATGTTTTTATGTGTGTGTGTACGCGCGCCTGTGCTTACACCCACGTCATATCATTTTCCCTTGTTTCTGTATCTCATGGCTTTATCCTAACGATAGATGGCATCTTAACGTCCTGACAGCTGTGAGATGCGGCCTGATAGACACAATGTCCTTCACTCAAGGATAGGATAGCTCTCGGATGCCAGCAGACTGCAGTGTCTATGTGTATGTGCAACAGCAGGGTAATTACGATGGTAATATGATCAATATTTGCATCTTAGGAAAGGGCCTTTGGTGTGGGAATAGCTGTTGCAATTTCTTGCTTGAATATCTAAGTTTGGGAATGTTGGTTTTATATGAACGTCTATGTATGTAGAGGGTAGATTATTACTAGAAAAGATGCTGTGAAAAAGGATACTTAGTCTATTTACTTACGTAAGATGAGCATTTACGTTTGTTTACTCTTTTAATATTGTAAATTAAAAGAAAATCCCCATTCAATCTATTTGAATAATCCCGTATGTAAATATAACTTTCATTTTATAAATGCGCTGCGTTTCATTTACTTAAATACAATAAACGTTTACTTAAGCAATGAAGGATTTACGTTTGTAAGTACACCGTGAGAAAGGGTTGCTTTACGTCTACTTGTATAATTGAATTTAATGTGTGATGTAATAACTTAGAGGTGTGATTGCGCAGTGATAGAGTGGAACAATAATCCATTAAATCTTATAAATCACTATAATTGTGAGATATCACACTCCGTTTCCTGTTTTGATTAATTATTTCATATGGCGCCATTCACCCTCTTCGATTCACACACACCCCTTCCCTCCCTCTCTCCCCCCTCCCATTCCCCCTTCCTCGGACGCCACGCTTACCTTTTTCTCTGCCCCCCCCCCCCCTACACACCTCTCCTTTTCCCGTCTCCCCCTCCCATCTTTTTCCTTACACCCGCCTCTCCCTCCCCCTCTTCTCCCTTTCCCCTACTGTGAGCCCCTATCTTTCCCTACTTCCCCATCTACTTCTCTCTTATGCCCTTCCCCCTACCCCTACCTTCTTCCTTCCCTCTACCCCAACCCCTCCCCTCCCCTCTTTTCATCCTCTTCCCTACCACCCCTCCCCTCCTCTCTCCTCCTTCTTCCCCCATAGCCCCACCTCTCCCCTCCCCTCTCTTCCTCCTTCTTCCTAACGCCCCTCCCCTCCTCTCCTCTCTCTTCCTCCTCCCCCCTACCACCCCTCCCCTCCCCTCTCTTCCTCCTTCCTCCTACCACCTCTCCCCTCCCCTCTTTTCCTACTCCTTGCTACCACCCCTCCCCTCCCTCTCCTCTCCTCTCTTCCTCCTTCTCCCTACCTCCCCACTCCTTCCCCCTACCCCCCATCCCCTCTCCCTTCCCCCACCCTCCCCTTCAAGAAATAGAGGTCGCACATCCTTTCATTCATTCTTCACACGCAAGAGGGAAGCAAAAACCTGTGGGAAAATATCATTTATGAATTTAAGTGCCATTTTATTTTCTCGCCTTTTGTGGGGCCTATAAATTTTACCACCGTCTCTGTCTGTCTCTGTCTTTGTCTTTCATTCTCCCTCTCCCTCCCTCTTACTCTCTCTCTCTCTCTTTCTCTTTCATTCTCCCTCTCTCTCTTTCATTCTCTCTCTCTCTCTTTCATTCTCCATCTCTCTCTTTCATTCTCCTTCTCCATCTCTCTCTTTCCTTCTCTCTCTCCCCCCCCCCCTCTCTCTCTCTCTCTCTCTCTCCCTCTCTCTCTCCCTTTCTCTCTTTTCTCTCTCCCCCTTTCTCTCTTTCTCTCCCCCCTCTCTCTCTCTCCATTCCTCTCCCTCCCCTTTTATCTCTATCCCTCTTTTCTATCTTTATTCACTCTCTCTCTTTACCATCCTCTCATCCCCCCTCCCCCCTCTCCCATGCTCATTTCTGATCTCATTTAATTTTCCTTCGTTTATGATCAGCTGTTCCAGTTCCCGGATGTTGAGGGAAAGAGATAATGTAAATGATATTAAAGATAAGGCGAAAGACAATAATTGTGAAAATGATATAAAAAAATCATTGATGATAACAGTTGATTATAAGATGATATGAGACATTTGATATTGTTATCATTATCAGTATTGCTAGCATGGTCATGCACTGTCATGATAATTACCTTTAACTTCAATATTGACATTAACATCGTAAAAGAGATTATGTGTGTGTGTGTGTGTGTGTGTGTGTGTGTGTGTGTGTGTGTGTGTGTGTGTGTGTGTGTGTGTGTGTGTGTGTGTGTGTGTGTGTGTGTGTGTGTGTGCGTGCGTGATGAGCGTGTGCGTGTGTATGTGTTTGTGTTTGTTTTCGTGTGTGTGCGTGTGCGTGTGTGTATGTGTGTGTGTGTGTTTGTGCGTTTGCGTGTACGTGTGAGAGCGTGTACGTGACCAGGTACGGGGCAGGCGAGATGGCGGTACGTGGTACGCCAATCTATGCGGGTCTCAGGGTAAGGGCAAAGGTCATATGAGTAACGGTATTTCATTACGAGGTCAATAGGGTCAATTGAAAAAGTTGGGTGGGTGGGGGTGAGGGATAGATGGGTGGGATGGGTGGGTGAAGGTGGGTGGGATGGGTGGGTGAAGGTGGGTGGGTGAAGGTGGGTGGGATGGGTGGGTGGGTGGGTAGGGGGTGGGTATATAGATGAAGGATCGACATATTTTCTAATAAATGTGGGCATTTCCAAAAGAATTTGATCTATGAGGATTTTTTGTGATTCTTTTACATTTGTTTTTTTCTTGTTCATCGTCTGTGAGGATTTTGTTCTTTACTCATTATATAAACAAAATTATCTATATAGATTTTTCCTATATCCATATATGAAAAAAGTTTTCCCTCGATGACATTTCTTTTTGATTCTTCATCTTTTCTAGAAATCATCTATATAGATTTTTCCTATGTCCATATATGATTTTTTTTTTTTTTCCTCAATGACATTTTTAAAAATGTTTTAATCTTTTTTTTTTTTTCAGAAATATAATTATTTTTAAAATGATTATTGTAATAATTCTCTATTTTGTTCTTATGCAGATGAAATATATATATATATATATAAATATATATATATATATATATATATATATTATATATATAAATATATAAAAAGATATATAAAATATATAAAAATATATATAAAATATATAAAAATATATATAAAATATACAAAAATATATATAAAATATACAAAAATATATATAAAACTATATATGAATATATATAAAACTTTTGAAAAAAATACATATATATAAGTGAAATATATATAAAACATTTTTACTATTGGCAATCGATTGAGCAGAAAATTTTGTGAAATATTTTTCTTGACACGAGAGGAAGAAATGCTGTGTCTTACGAGAAATTTAATGGTGTGATGAGTGTGATGAAATTTGATGGAATGTGATGAATAGTGTATGATTGTGGTGATAGTGTGATGAGTGTGATGGAATATGATGAGTTTAATGGTTATGATAGTAGTGTGATAGTGATGGTAGCTTGATGGAGTGTGATGTATAGTGTGTGATTGTGGTGATAGTGTGATGAGTGTGATGGAATGTGATGAGTTTAATGGTGGTTATGATAGCAGTGTGATAGTGATGGTAGCTTTATGGAGTGTGGTGAATAGAGTATGACTGTGGTGATAGTGTGATGAGTATGATGCAATGTGATGAGTTTAATGGTTATGATAGCAGTGTGATAGTGATGGTGGCTTGATGAAGTGTGATGAATAGTGTGTGATTGTGGTGATGAGTGTGTGATGGAATGTAATGAGTTTAATGGTGGTTATGAGGGCAGTGTGATAGTGATGATATCTTGATTTAGCGTGATGAATGGTGTATGACTGTGGTGATAGTGTGATGAGTGTGATGTCATAAAATGTAATGAGTTTAATGATGGTTATGATAGTAGTGTGATAGTGATGGTAGCTTGATGGAGTGTGGTGAATAGTGTATGATTGTGGTGATAGTGTGATGAGTGTGTAATGGAATGTGACGAATTTAATGGTGGTTATGATGGCAGTGACAGTGATGGTAGCTTGGTGGAATGTGATGAATAGTGTATGATTGTGGTGATAGTGTGATGGAAGTGTGATCTGTGTCATAAAATGTGATGGGTTTAATGATGGTTATGATGTGTGATGAATATTGTATGACTGTGGTGACAGTGTGATGACCGTGATGATAGTCTAATAAATGTGATGATAGTGTGGTATGTGATGAAACGTGGTAAACAGTCAGATAAGTGTTAATAGTTTGAAGTGTGATGAAATATGATGAATAGTGCGTGGCTGTGATGTTAGTAATAGTGCTGATAGTGAAATAATGCTGATAATGTAATGGTGATGTTATAGTGATGATAGTGTGGTGAATCCACACTCGAACTATCATTATGACGAATGGAATATTAATTATTATTAATTAATCTGAAGATGATTTGATTTCGTTTTGCGTCTAAACATTTGTGCGGAAATAACTTGACTTTGATTATCATTATCATTTCTTTGAATTTCATGCTTATCATGAAATTGTAAAATCTGATTATCATTGTTATTGTTACCGTTAATTTGCATATCATTGTTACCATTGCTTTTGATTTTATTAGCTTGTTATTATTATTATTATCAAACTGATAATTGTCATTATCATATTTAACTTGCATATAATTATTATAATCACAGAAGATCTGATTATGATAATTATCATACCTTTTGCTGGAAAGATCTTCACAAATCTTTAAAACGAGAGAATAAACCGTATTTTGACAAAGACCAAAAATGTCACTGAAATTCTCGTTCGAGATTTACGACATATCATATGATGAAAAATGATTTTTGGGCGCCATGCTGGTTGGAGTAATTTTATAGTTTAATTCAAATGGCTTTCATTTTGGAGATTCGAGGTTGAATAACCCGCTGTAAGTTCTCTTTCTCCTCTCTCTTTCTTTTTTTTTCATTCTCTCCTCTCTCTATATCTGTCATTCGATTTCTTTCATTCGGTCTCTCTCCATCTCTCTCTCTTTGTTTTTTATTCTCTTTTTTTATTTATTTCTGTTTCTCTGTCTGTCTGTCTCTCTTGACGATTCAGTTAGATACCTATCACTGTGAAATTATTTATCTTTATTCATATCTTGTATACATTTATCACAATAAACTCACACTGCAAAGAAAGAAAAACAACAACATACAAATAAAACAAAAAATAACACACACACACACACACACACGCACACACACACACACACACACGCACACACACACACACACACACACACACACACGCGCACACACACACACACGCACACACACACAACCCCACAGAACTACAGCCATGCCCACACATAAAAAATGTCCAAAAAGCTCGCGAAACGGTACCTCTAATTTGTCCCATTGTACAGCGGACAATATAATTCCCTCTTATCTGGCACTCATGACAGATGCCCCTCCCCTCCCTCCTCCCCTCCCTTCTCATATCCCCTGCCCCCTGCTCCTCCTATCCCCTCACCCTTGCCCCCTCCCTCCTCCTATCCCCTCCCCTTGCCCCTCTCTCCTCCTACTCCTGCCCCTGCCCCCCCTCCCCCCTGGCCCCCTCTCCTATCTCCTACCCCCTGCCCCCCTCCTATCCCCTCCTCCCCCCTGGCCCCCTCCCCTATCTCCTACCCCCTGCCCCCTCCCTCCTGTCTGTACCACGAGTTGGCCGAAGTCTTCTCATTAATATTCATGTTTCGAAGATTCCCACGAAAGGAAGACCTCGCGCTTTGCATAGAGTCACAGTGGGAGATACTTTTCGCACAGTTTCACCTCTGGAATGCATAACAGTCATCCTTTCCGCAGAGTTTAAAGGACTCTACTGGATGTACGGTGTAAGGAAATGACATCGCAATGTAATAAGTGTTTCTCGTCTTAAGAACAGCTGAAGGTTTCCATCGAAGGAACACCGCTTGAGGTTGTTTTCAGGTGCGGAGTATTAGCATACGAAAAGCATATGGTAATGCCTTTGCACTGTAACTCAGAGTGAGGTAATTTGCATCAAAATAGACTGCTATGGTTGCGCTATACCTCTCTGTACCATAGGGAGGTATATAATTTCTCGTGATCAAATAGGAATGAAATGTGTTGGTTTGGAATCCGTTTCATTTGTATTTACGGTATCGTGGTTTGTGGATGTGAGTGTGTAGTATGTATGAATGTGGAGGCACACACACACACGTAGACTCACACACACGCGCGTAGACTTCCACACACTCACGTAGAATTACACACACTCACGTAAACACACACACACACACGTAAACACTCTCTCTCTCTCTCTCTCTCTCTCACAAAAAAAAAACAAAAAAACACACACACATACACGCACACATTCACACAAACACACTCACGCAGACATACTTACATTTTTTTATACAGACATACATAGTGCTCCCCACACACACAAACACACCCATATCCACATACATTTCTAATATTCTCCAATTCCTCTTCCTACATCCATACAGTGTACCCGTGCAATACCCCCACATAACTGCCATTTCAAAAAACTCTTATCCACCGTGTTAGAACCAACACATCGTCCATTTCAACAAGAAACGCAATACCACAAGTGAAGAAAAAGGGACAGAAATATGCCCTCTTGTCTTTACGCATCATCGCCTGCTTTTGCGTTGTACGACTCAAGTAATAGTAATTGTAGGGCCGTTTATATTAAAACCCACATCGTGTCGCTGAAGCTGCTACAGTGTCCGTTTAGGGTAATTAGTTCTTGTTGAGTGGATACGAGCGTAGAGTGACTACTGTTTTGGTTGGTGCTTTACGCTCCTGGTAACTGTTGACATTCTTTTGTTATTTGGCTTTTTGTATTTTTTGTGGAATTTGTGCGTCGTGTGTTCAGCAGGTCTTTAAGGTGTGGGTTTATTGTCCATTGGTTTAGTATCTTTGTTTTCAAGTACTAGTGTTCCGTGTAAATTAGTTTAACTTACTTCTGGCAGAACTTAGTCTAACCTAACTTAATCTTACGTGACCTGGCCTGACCTAACCTAACCTAGCCTAAGGGAACAACGGTTTTATTCAGTAAAATGAGGGTTTATAAGGAATTATACTTCAAATAATGACAACTTATAAATATTGTACTGCCATAACGTTCTTCTGAAAATTCCATTTATACCTAAAGCAAAATAAATAAACTATGGTGTTCGTATTTTACGATAATAAGATAACACACACACACACACACACACACAAATTCAGTTACAGTGACTATTAAGTATAGCAACTTATCTTCAATCCAAGTGAATGAAAATGACTGGGAATCAAATACAGAATAAAAAAAAAAAAAAAAAAAATCCTTAATATATACGTGAGTACCACATGACACCCATGCAACAGCAGGACCGCGTCAATCATACCCAGAACTGTACTCTCATGCAACGGGTCAATGCACTAGAAACAGGTTACTAAACTCTTCAAGAACATAACCTATCCGCTTTTCTTGTGAATGATTGATTGATAACGAGTTTCACTGACGGTTCCTAGTGGACAGACTTGGGAATTAGTCGAAAATTCTCTTTGTCGACGTATATATATATATATATATATGTTTTTTTTCTCAGTTGCATGAGGTCAGGAGTTTGGCATCTTGTTTTCCGTCTCGGGTTGTCTGTTGGTCTGTTTGTCACGGTGCTTGTGTGTAGTCTGTAAAACTATCAGTCATTTGGTCAATTAGGGTATTTGCCTGTCTGTCTCTTCTCTCTTTCTTGCTCTCTCGTGCTCTCGCTCTCTCTCTCTCTGGTTCTGTCGCTCGCTCTCTCTCTCTCGTTCTGTCGCTCACACACACACTCTCTCTCTCTCTCTCTCTCTCTCTCTCTCTCTCTCTCTCTCTCTCTCGTTCTGTCGCTCTCGCTCTCACTCTCTCGCACTCTCTATCTATCTGTTTGTCTCTCGTTCTCTCTCTTTCTCGCTCTCTCTCTCGTTCTGTCGCTCTCTCTCTCACTCTCACTCTCACTCTCTCTCTCTCTCATTCTCTCTCTCTCTCATTCTCTCTCTATATATACACTCATTTATAAACACAATCTACAAAGGAAACTGAAAACGAAACAAGCAACAGGTCAACCCCTTTTTAGGATATTATTTCTTTAGTTCTTGGCCAGGACAAACTTCCCCTTGGTAAAAGACCGGAAAGTATACATAATGTGCATCAAATAAAGTTTTCAAAGTCGCCACGTGTCACATCAACACGCGAATGAAGTGAACACGTCTCAAAGATGTGTTTTTTTTTCTGAAAGTTTAAAGGGAAGTGATATTGGCTTGGGTCACGTGTAGGTGTGTGTGTGTGTGTGTGCATTTTCACAACACCTGATACTGTTGATACTTTGCAGTGGCCATGTTATTGCACTGGCGTCTGAGGTTGCGCTTTAGACTGAGCCTGCTGTTAACTGGGGTAACCTCGATGTGTATGTGTGTGTGTGTGTGTGTGTGTGTGTGTGTGTGTGTGTGTGTGTGTGTGTGTGTGTGTGTGTGTGTGTGTGTGTGTGTGTGTGTGTGTGTGTTATATATATAAATATATATATATATATATACTACCTACCTACCTACATACATACATACATACATACATATACATGCATACACATATATACACATACATATGTATGTATGTATGTATGTATTTATGTATGCATGTATATAAATATGTGTGTATGTATGTATGTATGTATGTATATATATATATATAAATATATATATATATATATATATATATATATATATATATATATTTATATACATACATACATATATATATATATATATATATATATATATATATATATATATATATGTATATATATATATATATATATATATATATATATATATATATATACATAAACATATATGTGCATCTATTCTATCTACTATATCTATCCAACTACTAATCCCGTCGTCATTCATATATTCACGTCAATCTACAAACCATCTACCCACCTACCTGTCAATCCTTATATATCTACACATCTATCTTTCCATCCACACATGTTTAGTATGTAGACTGCCCACGCCCATACCCTAATATTCACCTATATCCTATGCACGCATTGGAACACTGGAATGAGAGAGCAAATCATATCAACAGAGACACTTCAAACGTCACTTTAATTTAAAAAATTCTCTCCCTCCAACCAGCGCTCTGCTCTGCTCTGCTCTGCCCGTCTGCTTAAAACCGTGATCACAAAGTTAAAGCTTTTGCATGAGGGGGAGGGGAGGGGGAGGGGGAGGGGGGAAATCAAGCGAATTTGTGCCCCCTCCTCCTCCCACTCCCCCACACCTCGCTATTACGTGATAAAGAAGCTGGAATCATTTCCCTGTGAAATTTGAAAGTCTTTGCGTCACGCCAAGACACCAGTCAGTCACAGTGCATGAGATTTCTTTTGCAAAATATGTTGCGTTATCGAGATGCACTTAAATGTTTATGTGGGTGGGATATGAGTGTGTATTTGCCTTGCGTTTATAGTGTGTGGGAAGAGAGAGGTATATTGGTCTGTTAGTGGGCTTTTCACTGTATCTGTATGGTATTGTGAGGATAATGGTGTTCATGATGATGATGATTGTGTATGTTATACTTGAAGGAATCTTCAATCGTTATGATTATTAGCGAATAAAGGAAGGACATATTATAAAAATATCCGTATTTTTATCTGTTTCACCCACCCCCTTCTCTCTCTCTCTCACTGTTTCTCCTTCCCTCCCTTTTTCCCACTCCCTCTCCCTTTCCCTCCTTCTTTCACTCTTTATCCCTCATTCTCTCTCACCCCCTTTCCCTCATCCCCCTTTTTCTATCACTCCCCCTTCTCTCTCCCTCACTCACTCCCCCCCTCTCACTCATTCTCTTTCACTCCCCCCTCTCCCTCTCACTCATTCTCTCTCTCTGTCTCACCCTCACCCTCTCACTACCCCCCTTCCCCTCTCCCTCATTCTATCACTCCTCCTCTCTCACTCCCCCCTCTCCCACTCTCTCATTCTCTCTCTCTCTCTCTCTCTCTCTCTCCCCCCCGCTCTCTCATACCTACCCTGAAATTACATATTATTTTAATGTAACTTATCTCCTCCCAGATCGTCTTTAATCACAATTAATTCATTATTATTTTTTTTCTTTGACTTTTTCCCTAGATAACTTTTTTTTCTTATTCATTTTTATTCATCTTTTACCATCCATTCTTTTGTCTATCTCTTTTTGCTCTTTCTTTCTTCATGTCTTATTTATATTTTTATTTTCTATTTTTGTAATTTTGTTGAAGATTTAAGACCCTCGTTTAATATAATGCACGCTCTTCTCTTGTCTCCTTAATACTCATGCAATTTAGGAGAGAGAGAGAGAGAGAGAGAGGAGAGAGAGAAAGAGAGAGAGGGAGAGGGAGGGAGAGGGAGAGGGAGAGGGAGAGGGAGAGGGAGAGGGAGAGAGAGAGAGAGAGAGAGAGAGAGAGAGAGAGAGAGAGAGAGAGAGAGAGAGAGAGAGAGAGAGAGAGAGAGAGAGAGAGAGAGAGAGAGAGAGAGAGAGAGAGAGAGAAATAGAGAAAGAGAGAGAGAGAGAGAGGAGAGAGGGATGGAAGGTAAGGTAGAAGAAGAAGAGAGAGAGAAAGTCATAGAACCTAAAATATATATGTATATATATCTCTTTACTTCTAGATCTTGCAATTCTCAGAACTACAGATACCGGTACTTGTATCTCAGAGATATGCAATATTGCAGACTCTTTCGAGCACTTTTTAAAAGACCTTCCACACGCACACGTACTTACACCGGTTGCAATTGCACTGTGAGACACTGTTGCTTGCATTGGTCCTTGTCTGGTCTGCCACGCCTTCGCAAAAAAGACGTGAGGAGAGAGGGAGAGGGAGAGGGAGAGGGAGAGGGAGAGGGAGAGGGAGAGGGAGAGGGAGAGGGGGAGGGGGAGAGGGAGAGGGAGAGGGAGAGGGAGAGGGAGGGGGGATGGGGATGGGGATGGGGATGGGGATGGGGATGGGGATGCGGATGCGGATGGGGATGGAGATGGAGATGGAGATGGAGAGGGAAAGGGAGAGGGAGAGAGAGAGAGAGGGAGAGGGAGAGTGAGGGAAGGGGAGAGGGAGAGGGAGGGAAGGGGAGAGGGGGAGAGGGAGGGTGAGGGAGAGGGTGAGGGTAAGGGGGAGAGGGAGATGGGGATGGGGATGGGGATGGAGAGGGAGAGGGTGAGGGAGAGGGAGAGGGAGCTGGAGCTGGAGATGGGGATGGAGATAGAGAGGGAAAGGGAGAGGGAGAGGGAGATGGAGATGGAGATGGAGAGGGAGCTGGAGCTGGAGCTGGAGATGGGGATGGAAATGGAGATGGAGATGGAGATGTAGATGGAGATGGGGATGGGGATGGAGTGGGAGAGAGAGAG
>BOPN01000393.1:0-5000 GCA_017312705.2 Penaeus japonicus | reverse complement strand
TATCATTGCAGTGTAGACGCTGAGGGGTGGGGGGTGGGGGGGGGGATTGATTATGGTGTAACCTCGACACTGTACCGTCTACCCTGTCCATCCAGCTGTGTCTCACCCTTCCCCCCCTCCCCCCAAGGTACGGATATCCCCAAACCACGTCCTTAAGATATTGCTTTCTCCTGACATTTGAGAGAGGAATTCTACGGTGGGAATAACACGCCATTTTGTTCCTGCAGTACGACAAGGAATGACAAATTTTGCAGTTAAAAGATACGTTATTAGGAGACTTGGCATGCGATTAGACATGTGCAAAGACATAAGTAAATAGACAAATAAAGAGTACTAAGTAGAAAGTAGGTAGACTGTAATAAAAGCAGGTAGCAACACTATATGTTAAGGCCAATTATGCTCGCTGCTGCCTGGGGGGCTGGACCGAGAGGCTGCATAACCAAAGCACTTTTCACTGATTAATAACAGACTTTTTAGTGAGGGGGCGTGCCTTGAGAGAGAGAGAGAGAGAGTGGGTGGGTGAGAGAGAGAGAGAGAGAGAGAGAGAGAGAGAGAGAGAGAGAGAGAGAGAGAGAGAGAGAGAGAGAGAGAGAGAGAGAGAGAGAGAGAGAGAGAGAGAGAGAGAGAGAGAGAGAGAGAGAGAGAGAGAGAGAGAGAGAGAGTGAGACAGAGAGTCGGTGGGGAGAGGGAGGAGTGGGTGAGGGAGAGAGAGAGAGAGAGAGAGAGAGAGAGAGAGAGAGAGAGAGAGAGAGAGAGAGAGAGAGAGAGTGTGTGTGAGACAGAAGTGGGTGAGGGAGAGGGAGGGAGTGGGTGAGGGAGAGAGAGAGAGAGAGAGAGAGAGAGAGAGAGAGAGAGAGAGAGAGAGAGAGAGAGAGAGAGAGAGAGAGAGAGAGAGAGAGAGAGAGAGAGAGTGGGGTGAAGTGGGTGAGGGAGAGGGAGGAGTGGGTGAGGGAGAGAGGGGGAGAGAGAGAGAGAGAGAGAGAGAGAGAGAGAGAGAGAGAGAGAGAGGGAGAGAGAGAGAGAGAGAGAGAGAGAGAGAGAGAGAGAGAGAGAGAGAGAGAGAGAGAGAGAGAGAGAGAGAGAGAGAGAGAGAGAGAGAGAGAGAGAGAGAGAGAGAGAGAGAGAGAGAGAGAGAAGACAGTAGGTGAAGGGAGAGGAGAAGAAGAGGGTGCGACAAAGGGTGAGGGAAAAGGAGAAATGGGGGGTGATAGGGAAAAGGGAGGGAGGGAGAGAGGGAGAGAGTGAGAGTGAGTGAGTGGGTGGGTTTTTGGGTGAGTGAGTGAGCGAGCGAGTGAGAGAGAAAAAGAGAGAATGAAAGAGTGTGAGAAAGAGAAAGAGAGAGAGAGAGAGAGAATGAGTGTGAGAAAGAGAGAGAGTGAGTAGGAGTGTTTGTGTGTGTGTGTGTGTGTGTGTGTGTGTGTGTGTGTGTGTGTGTGTGTGTGTGTGTGTGTGTGTGTGTGTGTGTGTGTGTATGTGTGAGAGAGAGAGAGAGTGAGAGAGAGAGAGAGAGAGAGAGAGAGAAACAAAACAAAACTCCTTTTTCCAGATTTTTTTGCTCTTCTCTTAGACGATGTGCAAAAAAACTCGCAAAAAAAGAAACATTTAGAAATTAGAATAATTTGCAGTTATTCATAACAATCACTCACAGGCCCCCTAATCTTTAACATCTGTGAATTGTATATATACACATTGCTTCGCCTTTAACATATATATATATATATATATATATATATATATATATATATATATATATATATATATATATATATATATATATATATATATACGTTGCTAAGTACATCTCTAAATATACTCTAACGCATCTAAACTAGGCAGTGACGTCATATATGAATAGCGATTGGTGTTTTGAATATCCCTTAAACAAGTACAAGAAGACAAAAAATCGCCAATTATGTAAACATTGCTATTATAACCTTAATCGCAAACAGCAATGTTAAATCAACATTAATATAATCTCATCCAACGTTTTAGCAACAGCTGGTCGACGCCATATGCTTGTTAGAGACATTAGGTGTAGGTTAGGTTAGCTGTGGGCGTTTTCTTTGTGGATGGTGAACACATACGGGGGATAAATGTGGGGATATATGGTGTGTTGTGTGTGGTGTTTGTGTCTTGTTGCATTTGCAATTTCTTGAGCTTAGTCGATGGGATATTTTGGCTAAAGTTGCAGTGAGGGAGTTATTTTCACTTCCTGTCTTACACTCAGTTTTGCTTTATTTCACTTCCCCTTTATTTCCTTTCCTCTCACACCCCTTTTTCTTTTTTCTCCTAACACCTCTTCCCTTCACTTCTTATGGTACCCTTTCCCTCCATCCTCTTACACCCTGTTACTCTTTCCTTCTCTTACGTTTCTCTCCTCCTCCTTACACCCTTCTCCCTTCCTCTTACGCTTCTCTCCTCCTCTCTCCTCCTCCTTTCACCCTTTTCCCTTCCTCTTACGCTTCTCTCCTCCTTTTTACACCCTTTTCCCCTCCTCTCACTCATATCCTTCCCCTTCCTTTCCCGACTCACTCCTACACCCTTCCCCTCCTCCCCACACCAATCCACTTTCTTATCCACCTCATCCACATCCTCTCCTCCCCCTCCCCCTCCCCCTCCAGTTCCCCCTGAAACCACCTCATCTATCTCTCCCTCATCCCCTATCTCTCCCCCTCCTCCCCCTCACCCACCTCCTCCCCCTCACCCCCAACCCTCCTCACCTCATCCACCTCCTCCCCCCCCCCCCCCCCCGCCCACGACCTTTCCTCAAGCTAACCTCAAGGTACACTTCATCCCTTTCTCACGCACATCGCTAACACGCACATCACTACACATCACGACGGCTGTGGACGCTGACCAGTAGCAGGCGAGGAGGGGGAGAGGGAGGAGGGGTAGGGGAAGGGGGTAGTGGGAGGAGAGGAGATGGAGGAGGGGGGAGGAGATGGAGGAGGGGGGAGGAGATGGAGGAGGGGGAGGAGAGTGACGGGGTATGGAGGCAGGGTTGGGGTAGGGGGTGGAGGGGAGAGGGAGGGGGAAGAGAGGGAGGGTGAAGAGGAGGGGTAGGAGATGGAGAAGTGAAGGGAGGGGGAGGAGATGGAGGGAGAGGGAGATGGACAGGGTATGGAGAATTGAGGAGGAAGGGACAGGTATGGGAAACAAAAAAACTTTTGGAAGGTGAAGAGGAGAGGAGGAGATGGAGGGGGGAGGAGGAGAGGAGAAGAAGGATGGGGTTTGGATGCGAGGAGGGGGGGGAGAAGGGGAGGGGAGGAGAGGGGGATGGGGTAGGGGGGAGTAGGAGAGGGAAGGAGAGAAAGAGGAGAGGGAGGAGGGGGTAGGGAAGGTGTGGCATGGAGATATGGGGGAAGGGGAGGAGGGGAATGGCATGGGGTTTATAGTGGGAAAGAGGGCATAGTGGGGAGGGGGTGGAGGAGAGTAGGAATAAATAGAAGGGGGGGGAGGGAGAGGGGGAATAGTACGTGATAGGGAAGGAGGCGTAGGAGTAGTAGTAGGAAGAACTGAGGGGGGGGGAGGGGGAGGGGGAGAAGTAACACAGTAGGAGGTTAGAGGTGGGTGGGAGTGGGGGAGGGACGGGAGGGGAGGGGGCGATCGAGTGGAGGAGGGGGGGGGGTAGCGTGGGACCCTCACGCAATGCTATTAACACCAAACGTAACACCAACTCTCCCACGGTGCAACTGTGGGAGGGGAGGAGAGGAAGGAGAGAATGTAGAGAGGGGAGAGGGAGGGGGAGGGAGAGGGAGGGAGGGAGGGGGAGAGAGAGAGAGAGAGAGAGAGAGAGAAAGAGAGAGAGAGAGAGAGAGAGAGAGAGAGAGAGAGAGAGAGAGAGAGAGAGAGAGAGAGAGAGAGAGAGAGAGAGAGAGAGAGAGAGAGAGAGAGAGAGAGACAGAGAGAGGGAGAGAGAGGGAGAGGGAGACAGCGAGAGAGAGAGAGAGAGAGAAAGAGAACAAAAATATCATTCTCAGGAACAATAATACGTTAACCGACTTAATTAAGAAGAGATATACCAAAGAGAAAAAGAAAAAAAGAAAGAAGAAAAAATTACTGTATAATCAGGTGTTCAATAAGATAGAAAAAACACAAAGAAGAAGAAGAAGAAAAATCAGAACAAGATAACACAAAATTTTTAATCTGATGATGATAAAAGATAAGGCTACGGAGAGATATGGGAAAGATAACATGGCTTAGAGGGTTATGGGTTTAGCAAGACCCTGTGGAGCTCCGCGGGAGGGGAAATGTGAGAGAGGGAGGGAGGGAGGGAGGGAGAGGTAGGGAGGGAGGAGGGAGGATGGAGAGGGAGGGAGGAGGGAGAGCGTGTGTGTGGGAGGGGTGGAAGAGAGAGAGGGGAGTGGAGAGAGAGAGAGAGAGAGAGAGAGAGAGAGAGAGAGAGAGAGAGAGAGAGAGAGAGAGAGAGAGAGAAAGCGATAGATAGAGAGAGAGAGAGAGAAAGAAGGAGAGAGAGAGAGGGAGGGAGTGGAGAGAGAGAGAGAGAGAGAGAGAGAGAGAGAGAGAGAGAGAGAGAGAGAGAGAGAGAGAGAGAGAGAGAGAGAGAGTATAGATAGATAGAGAAAGAGAGGAAGAGAGAGAGAGAGAGAGTATAGATAGATAGATAGAGAGAGAGAGAGAGAGAAAGAGAGGAAGAGAGAGAGAAAGAGAGAGAGAGAGAGAAAGAAGCGAGCGAGAGAGAGAAGCGAGAAAGATAGAGAGAGAAAGAGAGAAAGAAAGACAGAGAAAGCAAAGTCTGTTAAAACCTCCCGTGCTTCTCTCAAGATGCAGCAATTTGTTCCGTCTGCGAGGGTCACTGATATTTCAGGGTCATGCAATCATGCAACAGTGTCACGGGGCGATGATGACACTGTAGTCACGAATGCATGACGGCATGTACGAGACGGATTGCTAAAAAAAAAGACAAAAGAAGAGAGTTTGATGACATGACGAGGAAAGAAGGGGAAGGAGGGAAGAGGGAGGGAGGAAGGAGGGAAGGG
>BOPN01000392.1:472391-482391 GCA_017312705.2 Penaeus japonicus | reverse complement strand
TCAGCCATCCAGTAGAGATTTTCTGGAGTTTCCAAACTAGACCCAGAGTTTTGAGATTTACATCACATTAGAGTAACAACACCTGCAGAGAAACTTTCTATCAACGAGGGTGTACTGACGAGAAAGGTAAAGGAAGCTAAAGTGGCCAAATATTTCGAATAATGATGGCCAAGTGCTAATAATAACCGTATTAAGATAATACTTTCTCTGAACAGTATAAATTTCAACATCACAGCTATGCCCAATGCTTGCTGTCTCTGAAAATACACACATAGACCTAAATTATTGGACTTGGATGACCCACTCACTAAGAGAACTATAAATGATTAAAGAACATTTCCACCTAATCTGAAAGTTGAAGAGACTGTTCTTTGTCAAATGGGCAAATTCGTAATCCAAAAGATGAAAACTTAAATTGAAGCAACTCCTGCAATTCCAACTTACATGAATAAAACAAAAATATCCGTTTTCCAATGACACAACCGGTTCATCACCAACATGTTTATGATTCCGTAAACATATGCTGTGAAATCGGAAACCACAGTTCCAGAAACACCTAGGCGAACGAGAGGCGACGAGCAAATCCCCCATTGGTATTGAGCTAATTGGGAGCATTCCGCATAAACTATTGGAAGTGCCATTTGATTGTTCGTCTCTGCCGACCGTGCTGTGTGTGATCATTGTGGCTGTGCGTTAGCGATGGTAATCGCAATGGTAAACTAAAGGATAACACTAACACATTAGCGATAATGATAGCATGTATGAGAATGAAGATGGTGTGATGATAATAAGTGCATTTGTTAATAATGTGTATAAGAACACTGATACTAACAAAAGATATACCTAAAAACAAATAATAAAATACATCAAATTATAAGATAATACACATTTCCTGTTCTAAAAAAGTAGGGAAAAGATTTATAAGGATACAAAGACATTTATCATCTAATTACCACATACAGTCATTGACTGATAAATCCATAAGTAATATATATATATATATATATATATATATATATATATATATATATGTATGTATGTATATGTATATCTATATATTATAGATATAGATATAGATATACAAAGTGTATATCTCCACACAGTTCTGTTAGGCATTATGTATATGCCTGAGCAAAGCATTTGACAAGGTCTGCCATGAAGAATCATTCACTATGTTGTCTAACAGAAGCGTACCTGCAATTTATTATGAATTTATTAAGTGTGTGATACCGTTCACAAAAAATGTATGTAATGTGAGGATGTGCGTCATTCATGGCAACATGCAGTGTGAAGCAGGGAGGAATTCTATCCCCATATGTATTTAGCATCTATAAGCAAGGGCTCAATGAAGAATTAAATGAAATGTAAAATGGACATTAATTAATGGAAGCTTCGTCAACTACCTCACTTGATTTTGAACGCAGCAGTAAAGAAACATTTGATCAACTGCCACTGGGTCGCCCTAGGATCCTGGGAATCACGCCTCGATTGGTGTTTGTTTGTTTGTTGATGCACCCTCATTGCTTTGTTTTTTATACAAGGTAACATGGTCATTGTAGCATAGCTTTAGTCGTAGTTAGCCCCAGACCCGCAGCAATCTTCTACCTCAGGGTAGCCTTTACAGGCCTTGACCCCTGGGTAGGGCGGCCTAGTAGTCTGGGACGTCCTTTTGGAGCAACTCTCTCCTCCTCTTGAACTTCTTCATTCTTTCGTGTGACTTCCCTGAGCCTACCATAGTCTCCTTGTGAGCTCCAGTATTCGTTTCGGGGGAACGCATCAAATTACCGTCCCTCGCATTTGGCAGGATCTGCCGTAACGAAGTGTTTTCCACAGGGGGGGGGGGGGTAGGAATGCGTTTGACAATGAGACTCTCTTTTAGTTATTGGGAGTAAGATGAAGAAATTGTTTAGGGCTTTGTCGCAGAGTTTGAACCTAGTCCAATACCTCAGTATGACTGATCCCTTGACTAAGGAGGAAAGGTGACTAAAACCAACCCGACTTTGGTAAGAACCCTTACAAATGACTGAACATGAGTGGCCAGTAATTGACATCCCAGCTGAGAATGCAAGGATGGTCAAGTGCTTGGCGATTTCGACTTCGTTCGGAAATTGCGAGATGATAGTCCCCTTGTTAAAGTACAATTAGACTCAGGTTATGGACTGGTTTAAACCGATGCAGCAACTATTCTTGTCCGCTTAAATACCTGGAAGGGTGTAATCTTTCACAAGGATTTGAGAGCGATGGAAGAACCCGAAATTCTTGAGAACACGAAGGGCCAAGGCAAAATTGAAGTGCATTGTATGACCAAACTGAACTAAAATGTGCGAACAAATAAATGAATTCTATTTTCTGACTTCTGCTCCAAACAATATTCTTGATAAGGTCAAAATTTATCCAAGTACGACCTCTTCATCCAGGCGACTCCTTCTAGGACTTCATCTGGTTTTTGGTCTGTTCTTAACAGGACGTCTCCCTATCAGTGGAAGCTTACATGAAGACTACCATTCCAAACTCCTCTAAGAGGGGCCAGCAGGGAATGAGGGAGAGGAGGACACACCTCCCTCCCATAAAAATAAAATTAAAATCAGTGGATAAAGTACTTCAAAACTCTATAACCCGTAATCCACACATTAAACAATGTACAATCTCCTCCGATTATTTGCTTCGTTTTAATTCTTCTAGAATGTTATTTAAATGACCAAGTCTCTGACGAGGTCGCTTTGCTGAGTAAACTATTATTTGCATAGAAAAGACCAAGGGGGCATGCAAAGTAAATTTTAATAACACATATGTAATTATTAGTTCAGTTTATTATCCACCTGATAATGCAGAACTTTATGGTGACTTTTTTCCTCTTTGAAGTGATGTTAATGCTCATGCATTATAAGAACACTAGAAAGGGTATTTACTCTGACGTGTCCCTGTTACAAGATGGTGACGCTAAGACCAGCTTTGCACCACACTCACGCCACTCTCCTGACATGGGCAACCATCCTCAGTGTCCTTGTAACTAGTTTGGTTGGCATAGGTCAAGACAGTCACATCATGCAGATCCTTCTACAAGTATATTAATTAAACATGGTTGCCATTCTGGACACACACCCCTCTCCAGTCTGCTCTTTCAGGGGAGGCCTCCTGTGATCTCTGGAGGAGTTTACTAAGTCCTCAGTTTACCCTCGTCCGCGGCCAGAGTCCCTTCCCATGTCTCACGTATGCCCTTCACAGGCAAGGCCTAGAGACCTCTGTGCGATTATCGACTTTACTCTTCGATGGTAATAGGGCTGGCCCAAGTCCCTCATGCGTCTTCACTGTTTTCATCAAGACATCAGCTGAATGATTTATCTAGCCATGTTGTATCATGCTTCTTCACTAATAAAACCCATACAACTGATTGCTAGTTTCCTTGTTCCATCCAGTTATTTGTAAATTGCTCAGACAAACCAAGCAGAGAAAACATTACATATGTTATGGAGTTCCCTGCAGATGGATGGTAGAGGTTAGTAGTGTTGCTCAAATATTCTGATCTGGTCAATTTGAACAATGGTTGTCCGAAATGGGTGGACGATAATACCGGTACTTTGAGCTTTATTGACCTATTGCTGGTTTCTTTAGGACTTGCAGCTAAGTGACTGTGGTACACCATTGAAACGACCATCATCCTATTTGTATTAAGTATTCATGCGACACCTTCAGCACCTTAGTTTAATGTATAAAAAGCAGACTATGTCACTTTCACAAGGAGCGTCAACTCGAAATTGTTGTAGAAACCATGATCATAGAGTAAGCCATGTGTAACTTCGACAGATAGGGTTAAGGACAGAGGTGGATGTCATATTGCCACATGGAGTTGTATGAACTAATGGAAACTTTCGCAGCTACAAAGTAACGAGAACTAGGGGTTGTGGAACAATCAGGCAAGCAAAATAATATTCGTGGCCAATCTTTGTCTCCACAATTAACAGCAGTACATATATATTACTGTCTTTACCGACTCGGTAGTGTGCTTGGAGATTTTTTAATTATGCATTTCCCTTTTTTAAAGCTTTAAACTTTCTCTATAATGTTTCTGAACAATATGGATATATACTGTACATTTGTGATGCTTTTCCTAAATAAAGACCATTATTCAATTTTAGTAATATATTATGAAATAAAGGTGGATGAATGGCAAAGAAAAATATACAATTACACAACAAGCACAAATTCCATAAAAAAAATTATCCTCTCATTTTTCCTGCTATTTGCTAGAAGGGTGAAAATTTATACCTCTAAGAAATCGATGCAATGATGATTTTGTCAATTATAAAACTTCGTAAATACTGTACGTATATCAGGCTCTGCCTGATTAACACACACTAGGTATGTATATACATATATATATATATATATATATATACATATATATATAAATATATATATATATATATATATATATATATATGTATATATATGTATGTATATATATATGTATGTATATATATATATATATATATATATATATATATATATATATATATATATGTGTATATATATGTATGTATATATATATATATGTATGTATATATATATATATATATATATATATATATATATGTATGTATATATATATATATGTATGTATATATATATATATATATATATATATATGTATATATATATATATATATATGTATATATATATATATATATATATATATATATATATATATATATATATGTATGTATATATATATGTATGTATATATATATATATATATGTATATGTATATATATATATATATATGTATATGTATATGTATATATATATATATATATATATATATGTATATGTATATATATATATGTATATGTATATATATATATATATATATATATATATATATGTATATATATGTATATATATATTTATATATATATGCATATATGCATATATACATATATATATACACAGACACATATGCATATATACATATATATATACACAGACACATATGCACATGCACATATACACACATATACATACAAATATATACAAATATTACACCACCCTCCCACCTTCTAAGCAGGCGGTGTACTTAACCCTAGTGTCATGAATACAGAACAGCTCCTAGTGGCCCAGAACACCATGAGGAGAAACAAGGCAAGGCTGGGCACATAGGAAATATACTTTAACCCTTTTTTTCCTTTATTTACTCAATTTCACACATTACACTATCCCATGGCCACAATACAGGGGGGAAAATCACATTACACTACTCAGTACAAGTAAATCAAATGGGCTAGCACAGAGTAATCTAAGTTACAAGGGGAACGCACGAGGTCTTCACACCACATCTGTTCTGCGGCTTTGTCCCTCCGCTCCTCTCGCCCTGACCCGCTGGTGTAACACTATCCCCCTTATTAAGGCAGGCGGCCCATCTGCTCCAACATACACAAACACGAAATAAACAAAAGAGAATGTAAAGAAAATTATTTCTCAGAAACATTTTTCATCCAGCCCGGCCTTCTTTGCTTACACTCGAGTCGTTGTGATGGTGGTGTCTCATCTACGACTCGGTCAGCGTCTGCCACGGCCTCATCACTGCTGCTGGGGCTTGTGTCTTATGTCATCCTCTTTTTCATTGTGGCCCAAGGAGTAGTGCCACAGCCGGTCCGCGTGGACAACAGACGGCTGCTTTCGCCCTCTGTGAATCTGGTAGCCGACGTCAGAGAGGGCTGCTACCATTATGCATGGCCCTTCCCAGGGGCTCTGTAGCTTCGACAAGAACCCTTGCTTCCGACAGGGGTTATGCAGCTACATTCTGTCAGCCACGTTGTATTATCTTACTTCCTTCATATGCCAGTCATGGCCTGGCCGGCTACCACACATCGGTGCACCTCCACCAGGCTCTTGACGACTCATCTGGGTGCTCCACCTCCTCACAGAAGCGTAGCTTGGCACCAGTGGGCTCCTTCCATGTCTCATTGGAGAAATTGGCCACCAGCACTGTAGTTGTCCCCCTGTAGTTGCCTGACTGCTATGCCGTCTGTCAAGTGCAGGTCTTCCATGGGCTCCACCATGCCTTCTACTTCACACATCTCTTTTGACAGTTGACACCGGAACATGGCTTCTGTTCTTGGGGCAAGGTGCAGTTGCTCAGCTGTACCACTGCACATCCAACCTCTGGAAGCAAGGGCACATCTTCAACGTGCACCCTCACCAGCTTCCGTCCAAGATCGACACAAGCCTTACTCTGTGTCAGGTAGTTGAGGCCCAGTAAGCATAGCTCGTCCATTTTGGCGATGTACACTGCACTAGCGGTGCTGATACGAGCCTCCACTGGCCCCTTGAGCTGCACATAATGCGTGAATGTCACTCAGTCTCTGTGGTGCGTCTGGAGGTCATGTAGTGGCTAGCATGTCAGGCCGCACTAAGGTCTTCTCAGCCCCAGTATCTACTGTCAGGTGGCTATGGCTTCCCATCTAATGAGCCCTTCTCCTGCATTGTGCTGGCTGTTCGATGGCATCTTACACAAGTCAGAATTGAGGACGACTCCAACCTCCAACCTGTTTTCCGCCTGCGCCATTTCCTTAGCCTTGGGGCAGGCACTCAAGTGGTCACCAACTGCTTCAGTGCCTTTTCTCATCATAGCCCCAACACGAGCCATGGAAACTATGTGGACTCACCCTCCTCGACACTGCCTTCTTCCTTTTCACCTTTGGGCCCCAGATGACACGGGGATTCTGGGTGGACGCTGTATTGCCAGCTGCATTGTCTTCTCTGCCTAGCTCCAGCCCTGGGCAGGTACCAGCATTTCAAATTGGATGACATATGCCTCCCAGACCACCTTCCCATCATACTCCACTGGTTTACGCCTCACAGAATGTCTGGAAACCGAGGGGCTGTGGGGTGGAGAACGCATACCGTGACCTAACACACCCAAAGGGGAGGGAGGGGGTGAGAGAGGCAACGAGGTAGGTTGACTGGGTCTGCCGCTACCTGTACCCAAGGCAGCGGTTCCGATGGCTCCCCAGCCTTCTTCAGCAGCCACCAGCTCTGACACCATGCTGCAAGGCCTAGGGGCTCCCTACCAAGGACCCCAGTAAATCTGCCACTCTGCCATCTGCTGCCAGAACCTCTTCTGGCTTCTCTGTACGCAACGTTAATACCTCATGACACCGCCTCTCTACTTCCACCTCCTCCCTCAAGCCCTGAACCTTGCCTTTCAGAGTCTGCACTTCATCCAACAGTTCACTCTTCAAGCTGTTGCAGGCCTTATCGGTGTACTGCTGGGTTTCCGTCTTCACAGATGTGAAATTGCTCTGCAGCGCCTCAGCAAGATAACAACTGTTCCTTGCCTGTATCTCGGCACGTTTGGGCGCTTGCTCTGAGCCTGCTCATGAGTCCTTTGTGCCATTTCCTCCTTCATACCGGCCAGCATAACAGGGATCAGGTCAATCTGGTTTGGCTTCACCTCACTTGTGGCTGCCTCATTAATATCCTCCTCTCCCTCATGGTTGCCATCTTTGAACGCCTGATTCAAATTTCACAGATCCCACTTCTGATACCAGTGTTACACCACCACCCCCACCTTTAATCTACCAATACCAGGCAGGATAGACAGGTGGCGTACTTACCCACAGAAGCATGAACTCAGAACAGCTCCAAGATTACACAAGATTACAAAGAGACAAAGACCCGCTGGTGTAACAATATATATATATATATGTATATATGTATATATGTACATATATACATATATATATATATTACACACAAATATATACATATATATATATATATATATATATATATATATATATATATATATATATATATATATATATATACACATTACATACATGTATATATATGCGTGCACACACACACACACATACACACACACAAACACAAACACACATGCACATACACATACACATACACACACACACACACAAACACAAAGGGAAAAGTGATCATATAGTAATGATACTGTTTATTACAGGAAAAAAATGAAGAGAACATATACAAACAATACACAAACTTTGGCACAATTTATAAAGAAACAATTAACAGATATGTACCAAAATTCAAAAGCAAAGAACAGGTCTCAGTATATAAACGATACACAGTAGCAAGAACTGAATATACTCAAAGCATAAGAAAGTAAAAAACTTGATTTAGAAAAGAAAAGCTCCTCTTTGATTATATAAGTAGAAAAACTATAACAATGTGTGAAATCCTAAGATGAGGAAATGTGTGAAATCCTAAGCGATCTAGAAGTCTTTGTTCAGGACACCCCCTTTGAAATGGAAAGAGACCTTACAAACAATAATCAGTACATCGAGAACGACACACCCCAAAATTGAAATAAAAGAACTAATAAAAGGATCAGACAAAACAAAAGCGGCAGGACTAGAGGAGATTTCTAGCAGGATTCTCAAGGAATGTGTGGAACTATTTTGTCCATTATTTTTGATATTCCAAAGTTCAATTTTTCAAGGGATACCCAAAAATATGGAAACTAGCAAATATTACACTATTGTAAAAGAGTGGTGACCGGCAAAACCCTTAAAATTATAGATCTGTTTCGTTGGCTAGAAAAAAATATAGGTCAAACTACTTGAAAATAATATGATATCCAAAATGCATTTTGAATTCAGGGACATGTGTAACAAATCTGCTTTGGTTTTATAACAAGAGTCTCTGAGAAACTGCAAGAGAGAGGTGGATGGGTAGATTGTTTATATATCTCTGGGTTTCAAAAAGGCTTTTGACAAGGTGTCACACAATAGATTAATTTGGAAATTAGAACATCAACCACAAAGGAAAGCTCCTTTGAGTGGATGAAATAATTTTTGCTCGAAAGACAAATGAGTAGAGTGATTCTAGAGAAACATTCCACATGGATACGGGTAAGATCCTTGTGACCATCATAAGGCCTGATCTAAAATAAGCGGCAGAAGTATAGAGGCCCCACCTAAAAAAAAGATACAGACAAATTAGAAAGAGTTCAAAGAGCAACTACGAGATGGGCGCCAATGCTACGAGATATGAGCTACGGAATAGAGTCCTTAAAATAGGACTTACTAAAAAGGAAAAAAGGAACAGAGGCGACGTGAATATGCTGTACAAAAGTGTCATCGGAAAGATTATAGATGGATGATTTTATAATTTTGAACACAAGAATAACGAGAAATCAAAGTAAAAAGTTAACATTAAGAGAGAAGATAAGGATGTAAAAAAATTAAGCTTTCCAAACAAAACTATTGAAGAATGGTACAACCTCCCTAATGGTGTGGCGTGTGCTAGAAATAAATGCACATCACTTTAAAAAGGTATATAATATTCTGAAATTAGAAAACGGGACCCCTTAAGCTTAGCTCTCTTTCCCGTATTGAAACAACTAGGTAAGAACATCTCGGTAAGAACATACACATACAAAAACATACATGTGTATGTCTGTCTCTGCCCACCCTCTCTCTCTCTCATTTTCTCTCTTGTCTCTTGCTCTCTCTCTCTCTCTCTCTGATAGAGCAAAATATTCATCATATGAGCAATACACCAATAATGTTGATCACTATCCAATGTTTCATTGTAAAACACCTACATAAAACATAGGCACGGACGGCCTGTGTGATCAAAGTAAGTTTGTACAATATTATTCTAAATACACCAGACTCAACGGCTAGAGACATCACAAATTTCACAGTGCAGACCATGATTGACCAGTGCTTAAATAACGATAATATGGATTTTGCTACAACAACGACACACACTCCCTTCACTGATAGCTACCTGTTTCTCTTCTATTTGTGAAATTCTTTCTCCCAAAACACCAAGAAACACAAAAACATCATGAACCCTCCTTCAGCAGGATGGCTCCTCAGACACAAGAATGCGGAGAAGAAGCACCCGTCACAACAACCTCAACCCCATCCTACTACACAACATCCGGTCTCCCAGCCTCTACCCATGACCACTCTACATATCAATCTTTCCCCTTTGCATCCCCTTCCC